>PVKN010016487.1:0-17873 GCA_004027915.1 Capromys pilorides | reverse complement strand
CCTTTCTTTTTCCACTTCAGTTGTAAAATCTGCATTCATAGTTCTGGAAAACATTTCCATCTGTACACTTGTTGAAATCACATTAAATTTATGAATTAAATAGCAAATAATGTGATAATGCTTTTCCATTTATTCATGTCACATTTTTCTCTCACAGGTATGGTCCTCCTCAGGAGTGTTTTTAGATTCTTCTTGAAATACCATTATATTTACCAGACTTACCAGCTTTTGAAGGTCATTATCTAAAACAGACAGACAAACAACTAAATGAAAGTGAAGATTTTTCAGGGAGAAAGGAAATTTTTGAAAGCTGCCATTAATTTTATCAGAGTCAAGAGAACACATTAGACTCATGAAGACATACTGATGTTGTGCTGTATAAAGAACACTTATGGATGGCCAGCCAGATAGCTCAGCTGATTAAAGCACTTGCTTAGGCAGATGCAGGATCTGAGGTGCGATTCCTGGTATTCCATGCTAGCCCCGCCCCAGGCACACTCATGTCCACTGAGACTGGGTGTGGTGGTGTCATGCACCTGTAATCCCAGCACGTGGGAGGCTGAAAACAGGTGGATCACCACAAGCCTGATCTGTGTAGTGAGGCCCTGTAGACTCTGTACTAAGTAGAAAAAAAAAAAAAAAAAGAAATTCTCACAAAAATTAAATGAAGCTTGGAGAATTTTGAATGAAACATAAATGCAAAATCTCACACAGTTACATCATAAAATTCTAAATAATCCTCTCATAAAGGAATGAAAAATAACAGAATCTGGAAGTATTTTTTAAGCTCAGATATTAACAGTGGAGATTTTAGATGGAGAAGACAGTTAAAATAATCAATAGAATATAATGAAATAACAAATACAGGATGAACCTTTAATGTAAACATAAAGAACCTAGGGCTGCCTAACAAGTCGCTTTAGATCAGAGACCTCAGTCAGAAGTAAACATTTATTATCTCCCATGCTTTTTGTGGGTCCAGGAAATAGGAGTAGCTTAGCTTAGTGCCTTCAGGCAGAGACCCCAAGGGATGCAGTCTTCTGAGACTTGGTTTGGGCTACTGGACTCATCCAATTTGGTCCCTGCTGTGGCTGTCCATTAAGAGGTTGGAGTGGGATTTCTGGAAGGAACATTAACAAGCCAGAGGGCATGAGGCTGCTCCATGTGTGGGTGGTTGAGACCTCCCCACTGGCCTCTATACCTGCCTCAGGACTCCTGTCCTGGCTTTTTCCTAAGCCTACAGGGGAATCCAGTGAGAACACATGAATGAGGAAGGAAGAAGTGAGTGTGATGTATGAGTTAGTTATCTTGGTATACAGGTGAGTCTGAAAAAACAGAAAGTGGGTGCTTGCTAGCCCCCTTCAAACCTGGAGAGCAGTAGAGTGGGGAAGGAAAACTCCCAGCAGCTGTGGCTGAAGGCAGTGACTCTACTCAGCTGCTGCCATAGAAGAAGGGTTTCTAGGCTGTGAAAGGTGGTCTATTGGTTTGTTCGGAGGCTCAGGAGAAACACAGCAGGAAGATCAAAGATAAGGATGTTGGATACAGATCTATGTAGGTGGACTCTTGGGCATGGGGATCAAGTGAATTTGATTGTATCATCTGTGATCGCTTAATAGAAAGCAGCTGCCTGAGGAGCCCAGTGTGGTGGTGCATGCCTGTAATTGCAGCATTTGCAAGGAGGATTGCTGCAAGTTCAAGGCCAGCCTGGGCTACACAGTGATTCAAATCCAGCCTGAACTATGGCAGAGTGAAATCTTGTCTCAAAAGTAACAAACAATCAAATCAAGGAATGAGAAAGTAGGGACCTGGAAGAGGCACTGAATAATAAGAGACCACATTGTTCTATCAGGAAATGTTAGCCAGCATTGGTAACAATGTTGTCCTTGGTTACCCAGATCCCCTATGAGGAGCACATCACTAAGTGGCATCAAAGCAGAGGTGGAGGTGTGTTTATGTAAGTGTGCAGGTTGCCTGGGATAGCTGTACTGCTGATTTCTGCTGGTCTACAGGGGGGAGCTGTTGATGTGTAATTTTTTCTTGTTCTTTTTAATTACTTATAACATTTTAAAACAGTTTTGCATGCTTCTATCTGGTCATATGAACAACTAATTTGAAGACAACATTATGCATAAAGCAGCTATTGTTGAATTCTTACTATTTTGTTTTGTATAAGTTCAGCATCACTTCTAATTTCTTTTTGGTTAGTATTTCATATTCTCTTTAGACAATGAAAAAACTGAGGTGAAAGGGATATGTGTACCTCACAGCAGTGAGAGCCTAGCACCATGGATGCTGGACACTTGAATGTTTATCTTTCAGCACTGGGGATGAACACAAGCCTAACCACTCTCCTAGACTCTTTTTAAGTGCCAGCTTAGCTATCTGGTCACCAGTTAGCAACATCAGGCTTGTTCCATCTTTAAAATGCTAGACATTCATTTATTTCAGGTACAGATTTGTGGTTTTTCATGGTAGAGTCTTAGCAGATATGATTCTTTAGATTTTACAGAACGATTGCTTGATCCATGCATCCCTTGGTAGTCTGAAATACAACTTAATATAACATCTAACTGGGACTTACTTTATAGTGATAAGGATATGGGAGCAGGATTATGACCTCTAGGTGCCCTAGTCATAAAATGTATGAGTCACCCAAAGCCAGAGGGCCTTATAGGACACTAGAGCAACCTTCTAGCTGTTTAAAGTTTTAGTTCAGAGAAAGCACTAAAAAAGATGAGATTCTATCCTGTAGAATGCAACACAGCTACTAAATCTTACTTGGACAAGACTTTGTGTCCGCACAGGTTACATACAGGAATGGGTCCAAGTATGAAGACCTCCAGGCAGAAGTGGCTCTCTCTACATCATCCCCAGTGTCCTACTCTTGTAGTTTGTCCCCAATGTCTCCTCACTTGGGAGCTTTTTGAGGTTGTAGTTCTTAGTCTCAAAAGGGAGAGAGTCACACAGCATATATCCCACTTGTTTACAGCTTACAGCTTTTACCAGGACATTTGAGCTTAATTGTGCCCAGCTACCATCAGGCATAAAAGGGAAACTTCCATCGTCAGAAAGACAATCAGTCCTGACCCACAGAAACAGGGTTGGGAGGCCAGGGAGATAGCTCAGCAGCATAAGCGCCTGCCTGGCAAGTGCAAGGTCCCTAGTTCAATCTTCAGTACTATAGGACAACAACAAAAACAGATAGGGCTGAGGATACATTACAGGACAGGGAAACATACTGACCTCAGATGAGGTGCTCGGGTGTCTCCTGTGACAAAAGTGAGGACAGGTGTGTCTTGAACATGATCTTTCTGAAGGTTTGTCTTAGAAGGTAGCATTTGGCAGGAACAAGTAGATAATGATGGCTACCCAGTTGATTATAGCTTATGATAGCATTATTATCACCCTAATCATCATCATCATCATCATCATCATCATCATCATCATCATCATCATCATCATTTAGTCCTATTGAGAGGAAGGAAGGGGTTAACAAAAATTGTGTGTGTGTGTGTGTGTGTGTGTGTGTGTGTGTGTGTTTGTGTTGGAGACTAGGACTAGGAACAGGATCAAATATTTATTTTCCATAGAGAAATCAATAGATAACACTTAAAATGAAAAAAAAAAAAAGAGAGAGAACCAAAGTAGGCAATATACGAAAAACTAGACATGAAGATGAACATAAATAAGAATATTCAGCTCCAAGTATAGAGAGTGACTGCTGCTGGGGAACGGGAAATGAAGGGTAGTGAGATTAAGAGGAGCACTCTCTGGAATGTGTGCATGAATCTATGATTGAAATATACAGAACAACAAAAGGGAGCCTAGCGATCTACCGAAGAATATGAACATTTCAGAACAATTTTCTGTTCTCTGAACCTCTGGCGCCATTACCTCTTTGGAATGTACCTCTTTTGACATAATTAAGAGATTTTCACCTTAGTACTGTTAGTATTCTTATAAAGTCTTAGCATCATTTGTCTTGATTCATCTTTGATTTCAAATTTTGGTGATTTTATTACCATTTTTAAATAGCATTTTGGGTGTAAGTAGTTTGGCCTTTTTTTCTGTTTCCTCTTCCTCACTTCCTTCCCACTTTTGCTTCTTTCCTTTCTTCCTCCCCTTTCCCCCACCTTCGTTCCTTTATTTTTAGACCCAGTTTTGGCATTCTCAAGTAGCTTCTTTTGATGTATTTCTACACAGCTGTTGACAAAATCAGTGGCTGTTTTCCATAACACAATGAGAGGTGGAAACAATCAGCCTATAATGCATGTCTCTCTACATGTGTAGCTGCACGTACAAGGACCCAAACACATTGTCAGGTACGAAGTCAGTGCCACATCTCCAGTAAGCCGAAGCCACTGTGCTCTGTAAAAAGTGATATTCAGTGACGTGCACTTGACCTTCAGAGATGATCCACCAGTTTTGGATACCCAAATGAGCTACTGGAATTCAATAGAGCTCCAAAGCATTAGTTGAAACAATAGTTCTTAAAATTCTCATGTTTACTTGCATATTATTAGTGCCTTGTATAAGAGTACATAACATACAATTTAATTATTAGACTATGAAGTTTTAAAATTTTAAGTATAAAATATAAAACATTGAATTTGAGAATGGTTAACTTTGGCTATACTTATTGGGCAAAGTGGCAGGAGTTTTTATTGAGAAATTTATGACTATTTGATCTTCAAATGGCCTGATGAATTATCATCTTTACTATGCTAATGCAGAAACTGAAGCTCAACTATGCATTATCCAAGTAGCTTGGAGTGAGATGGGGTTGAGACCCAGGGCTAAACAGTGGAAGCTTTAGAACCTGCTACAGCAGTATCTCACCTTAGGGATCAAGTTAAAATCTGAGCTAGGGATGCAGAAGATCAGAAAATGGGTTTCTGTGTAACACTGTCTGCGGTTAAAGGGTATCCCTGGGGCTCTGCAAAAGAGCATAACACTAAAGAGGTCAGTGTTAGGAATGAGGAAGATAAGGTTCCAATTAACCAGCACATTCATTGGCTAAAACTCTCCCATCACGGTGGTAATAGGAGGTGGGTTCTGAGGCAGGCAGTAAGGTTACTAGGAGGATGCAATCATCAGGAGCCAGATAGTTCCTTATTAAAAATTTTCCAGAGAGTCCCATAACCCTCTTTCAGCCATGGGAGGCTTCAATGTGGAGTCAGTTGTCTTCACTGGGGTAAAGGATTCTTGTAAGAACCCAACCATAATGGCAGCTGATCTCAGACTCCCAGCTTCCAGACTAAATTCTCCTTGTGTAATAACCACGGAATCTGTGCTGTTGTGGTAGGGCCCCACCAGTGTGTCTGGGCAGGAACTTTTTACAGTGTAGCAACATGAGACTCTGGTACTAAAGTGTAGTTCTGTTGTAACTCTATAATGGAAATCATATCATCCAAACTGTAGATTGTTGCCGCATCCCCAACCAGACTGTAAAGTGTGCATAGAAGGGAGACAGACACAAAAGTTGTATAAAAGGGTGCAACTGTGCCATGTTCCACACTCAGACTTTAGATACAAATCTGCTAGTCAGTGGTGCCTTGAATAAAGCTGTTCCTTGGGAAAAAGATTTCTGTGTCCTGTGTCTCTACAAGAAAATCCTCTTGCAGAACTTTTTTATGAAGGTTTGTACTAAGACAGTGGTAAAATAACCAGTGCACCTACCTCAGGATTTGCTGGAAAGGAAGCAGTCCTCACTAAAACTTTCTTCTGTGTGGAATCCCACTATTGCTGAAATGTTGGAACATCTCCTGCTCTTACGAGAGCTTCTTAATGCTTTTCTAAGATGCTTTGCTTGACTGGCACCTCCTTCCTCAGACTTCGCTTGTGTTTAAGTCCATCATCATGTAGTACCTTACAGTGCAATGATTTATTTGAATATCAAGGTCCACATAGACCAGTAAACTTCTCCAGTGCAGTATTTAACTTTTTTACGTTGTTTGTCTACACAACGTGTGATTAACAGTGGAGCTGGGATTTAAAGTCAGCTCTAGTTATTGAATGAGTGAATCAATGAGTGAATGGCAAATAGAATCTCCTTCAGGTTTACCTGAAAAATGGGGTTCTGGGGCACATTTGCTAGGTTTTTACTTCAATTTTTTAGGTCACAGCATTGGCCATTATTTTCCAAAACTCAGGACATAATATGATAAACGATCATGTTTCATTCTGTTTTGCAGAGATAGTTGTCATCATCTTGGATGTTGAGACCTGTGCAGAAAGCATGAAGTACTCAGATGGAATAAAGGGGGAGAAGAATATGGCAATGGGAAAGTTAGGTAGGAAAGCATCTCCATGTAACCAGCAGTCCTTGGACCAGTCAATCTCAAGGGTTTACTTTGGAGACTGTGCTTCAGGAACTAGCTGCTTAGAATGTTTGTTCACTAGCATGTAGTACTTGTGTAAACTGTTTTCCCTTCAGGGCTTCTGTTTCTCCCATGAGCTGTTCTTTTTGTTTGCATTACAAAAATAAGATCGTAGACTCCTAAGAGTTTGTCATAGAGCCTTGTTCAATTCTGTAATGCACTAGTATTTCTGTGCTCTCCTATAGAGACATCTAAGAGATGCTTTTCATTACTTTGACCAAATGCATGCAAAGAATCTTTTTCCCTCGGGGTTCTTCCTCTTTTTAATGAATTCACTTTAATATCAACTAAAGAGTGGCAGGCATTTCAGGCAGTGCACACAGCTTTTCATCCAGAAATAGTTTAATTTTAAAATTCTCTCACAGATGTAGTCTGTCTGCACCTGATGTTTCACTTGAAATGTGTAGATGTTATTGCTTGTGTTTTATTTCTTTCTGTCTGAAGCATTGTCTCCAAATTTATGGTGGAGCTCCTGGTTGGGCTAGGTTGAGAAAAGCTTTAGGCTAACTCTGCCCCAAAATAATAGTTACATCTCTGCAGATGTCCCTGCACAAACTTCTCTGGGCTTGGTTTGAGACTATAAGATGAGTTAGTGGTGGTGGGAAGGAAGTGTTGGGTGGGATGATCTTGCCGCAGCTTTAAATACAACTGCTGGGCCAAAGAGTTAACTGTATGAATCCTTTGCCTAGTTTTACTTTTTGCAGTGCTGGGGATTGAACTCAGGACCTTACACTTGCCAGACAAGCACTTATTCTTTTGCCTAGGTTTTGAAGCTAGGCAGGTGTCTTCATTTAAGTATTTGCAGATACATATAGGTCAACATGCAGACATGAGCCATGGCTCATCATTGCCACTTTCCTGCGTTCCATTGTAATGAATGATGCTCTCATTCTTCCAATTATCAGAATGAGCCTAGGCACTATCCTTGATAACATAATTATATAAGGCCAGGGAGATAGCTCAGTAGCTTAAGAATCTGCCCAGGAAGTCCAAGATCTTGAATTTGATCTCTGGTACCAATCATCATCATCATCATCATCATCATCATCATCATCATCATCATCATCATCATCATCATCATCACAACAACAACAATAATAATATCTACTGTACATAAGTCCATGGGAATATTTACCTTAAACTTCTCACTACTGGCTCTTATGTTACATTGGCTCAAATTAACTAAAAGTTGGATTATTGTTTAATGAATCTGTCCTAGTTACATTTCTCACTGCTGAGAAAAACACCCAACACTCACAAGATAAGGAAAAAAATTTAGCTTATAGTTTGCAGAGGTTTCAGTCCATCCTCGGCATGCTATAAGGCAGTTAGCAAGGCATTCTGATGATGGATCTTTGTGATGCCTGAGATTATTTTACAAGTGAGAGAGGGAGATATCCCAGTTGACTTAGTGGCCTCTCAGAGTCATCATGGAAATGTTATGAAACTGGTGCAAGGATAGAAGCCTTAGTTGAAGATGAGAGTGTCACAGGGACAGGGAGTTGGGGAACTCAGCACTACACGCTACTTCACAGATGTCAGTAACAAGTAGAATGTAAACATGATCCAGAAGAGACTGTTGGTCTATTTTCCTGATCACTATATAGTTCTAGAACCTGGAACACAGTCTGCTATATACTTAACACCAAAGAAATATTTAATGGATAGACAGAGGGAGCGAGATATGGCCAAGAATCAAGTTTATACTGCAAGACCTTGTTATAGTAGGACACATGACCAGGCTAGGTGAAGGACATCTCTAGGAGATGGAAGAACTCTATGGACATTAATTTCTATGTGTGAATCTCATGCTGTTAAGCTTAGTTCTTAAGGGCAAGGTAAGGTGAGACAAACCCATATTTATCTGTCCTTAAACTTCTAAGAGGTTTTTACAAAGTCAAAAAGCTTAAATCATTATTGACAGTTTAAGTTTTTTTTCTGGTATGAATAGTGTTTCAATTTCCTGCCACTGTGGCAAAACAGCTCACACCCACAATTCCAAGAGAAATAGGTTTATTTTGCTCATGGCTTTTAGAGAGTTCAGTGTGTAGTTGACTGCTTGTAAGATGAGAAGGGCCTGTTGGAGGAAAGCTGCTTCTATTATGGAGGCCAGGATACAAAGTGAGCAGGGGGTAGCTAGGGAGGGACATACTTCTTTCCAGGTCATGCTCCTGCTGACTGCCCCTTCCTGCCAGATCCCACCTGTGAACAGCATATGAGGCATTTGGAAGACATTCTAGATCTAAACCATAAAAAACATGGTGAAGATTTCAGAGAATCAGAAATTGGCTACAGAAGAGAAATGTAATGTGGAAATCATTTTTATTTACTGTAGTTAGTTGCTGTCATGTTCTTCCTTTTCGCAGCTTTCAGCTTTGTTCCTTTGTAAAATTCTTTAATGATTCCACAACCCACAGGAGAAAGTTTCACTTTCAGACTCCATATGGTTTCACTGTTGTCTTCTCTTTTGTGTTTTGCATTTCTGTATCACCATATGAAAGATCTGATCTGGAAGAGTTCAGTTGAAGGCTCTATGTGCGGGGCCACATCAAAACACCTAGTACATAGTCTAGTGATGGCCAACTCCACACTACCAGCACTTACCAGCATGGTCACTCTTGCCCTCTCTTACTTTTATGAAAGCAGTCAAAGTCTAGCTGTGTGTTACTTATGGTATTGTCTCCTAACCCACAAAGCTTTTAGGTATACCAGTTGTCCACCTCTTCACTCCTTCTACTGGTTGACTTTCTATTTGCTAACTAAAGTGTTAGCCCCTCTGTGAGTCTTTCCTTTTCCTGTACTCAAGGGAAAAATAAATTCGTATGTGCGTCCAGTCCTACCTTTCACATACTTCCATTCTGGAAGTTTTGTTATTCCATTTAATTTTTACATGTAGATAATTAGCATTATAGCAACTTATTTGAAGTTGTGGATTGTGTTTTATTCATCTTTGTAAATTCAAGACCCAGTATTATCTCTACTCATAGTGTGATAAAATGCTTTATGCTGAGTGAGTGTTCTCTATGGACTCTTCTAGCTCTAATCAGCTGAAATTGAGAAAATAAATTGGTTTAAAAATATATGCGAGCCAGAAATGGTTTGTGTATGCCCATAATCCTAGTACTCAGGAAACTGAAACAGGAGAACTGCCGTGAGTCCAAGCCTGAGCTGCATAGTATGTTCAAGGCTAGCCTGGACTACAGAGTGTGAGACCCTGTCTCAAAAAAATTAAATTAAATTAGGTACAATGATGGATTAAGTAAAAAAACAAACTAACAAACAAACAAATAAAAAAAACCTCTAGGAGATTGTGATTAACCTGATATTCATTAAACTTCTTAAATTTGTTTTAGAAGGCCCAAGACAAATCAAATTGAATTCCATTGTAAAGAGGTAAAATAATGTATGGGACATGACTAGATTTGAGTTACAATTCTTATTTTGGCCAGACTAGTGTACAACCTTGGCAAAGCCAGTGGGCACAACTGACATCAGTTTCTTCTGTCATTATGGAAAAATAACACTTACCTTTAAATAGTTTTTATAAAACGTACTAATGCATCTGACTATACTTTGGAGCCAGTACAGCAATACTGTTTCTCCACATAATATCATTTGGGAAGTTCCTCCGCCCCCTCCACTCCCTTCAAATTATAAGCAGAAAATTAAACCCTAGAATATAGACTTTGGAGGGTATTGATTGGGAGAATAAAATAAGAAACAATCTTATAATAACTAGTGTTGTAATCATCGCTAGGATTGGCTCTCATTTTATAATGAAACATGATTCTGTGAAACAGTTGTTAGCTAAATGTCAAATGAAGGTTATTTCATTAAAGTGCTGTTTCAGCCCAATCAGCAGAGACACACGCAGGCCTCTGTTATTATTACAGAGTAGAGTTGTTAGTGTGTTTTGTGTTTATGTAATTTTCCTTGGCTGGAGGAGTTTCTGTTATTCTTTTTCAGCCTATCTACATTAGAATACGTTGATTGGGATTTGTCTTCCTAATGAAAAATCATGCACTTCAGTACACAATATACATTAAAGTAATTCTAGGGTGCATTGTGTGTTTGTGTGTGAAATGCTAATCGGTTACTTTTAAATGGAATAATGTGTTAAAGAATAAAAGCATGTGCAAGCTTTTGTCTTGCTCCTGAGTGTGGTAAGATGCAAAATCTTTACTGGAAGTAGAGCTGGCTTTGGCGTGAAAAGGCCGAATACATGCCAGGTGCTACACTGAGCAAGCGAGTGTGGGCAAATAGTTTAAATTTTCTGATGCTCCGTTTGCTATCTATGCAGTTAAAGTATGTTAGTTTTCTTATCTCTTAATGTAACGTGAAAAACAATTAGATTAACAAAATAATGTGCAATAATAATAAACTGAAACTTAGTGTAACAGAGAAAATAAAGGGTGGGTGTTGCAAGGCTCATGGTTTTGGGATAAGTACACAGGGCTCCTGATATGTATTTATTGATTAACTGGATGCCCTTGGACTGATGACTCAGAACCTTCTGCCTGTTGTACCCCCATTTGTGAAATAGGGTAGAAGAGTGTGCATTGCAGTATCAGTTGGAGAAAGGTGGAAAGGGGCATTTGTGCTGAGCCGGTGATGCGGTGAAGTGTTCACCCCTGCCTCCTTCATCCACCCCTGCGTGGCAGCCCTGCGGCTTGTGCAGACCAGTCTGGATAAAGAGAGACAGCAGATGTCCCGAGTGAAGCCCATTATCTTGGCCCACATGTAAAATATACATGTAATGTATCTAAGCAGCAAAAGTTCCTTGTAAAAGTACGCTTTATGACGCCGTTTCATAAAAGGGGGCTACAAACTGGCTATGCGGAGGGAGAGGGCTTCCGAGTCAGGGCGGATAGGGCCCCGCTACACAGCCCTCTGTTGTTACCAAAGCTCCCCCTGCTCTCAAGCACTGTACAATCAGTAATGTTAAAGGTTCACAATCTTGTAGCGCAGAAATATTTGCTCTCAGGTCCTCCCATGGGCCTTCAGCAGTGGGACGGACCTACTTGCTCTTAACCTAAATCCAGTGTCAGTTTTCTTCCGGAAAAAGTTAGTTGAAGCCGTGCTTACCCATGTTTTGCTTTTGATCATCGTTGGAATTGCTCTTTGACTTTGTTGTTTTTCAATAAAAAGAGATACTGAAGCTCTGAACTTGATAAATGTGGACCGCCCTTCCCAAGAATCCCTCCTGTGTTCACATGGCCCTTGCGATGAGCCGAGGTGAGGCAGCTGCCTCCCTGGAGTCCCCCAGTACTATTTTCTCCCAGAACATGCTGATGGGACATGCAGAGGGGAGGGCGTTTTACTTTTATTTCTTTTTATGTTCGTTGCGTTCAATTCAGGCAGAACTGAGGACTAGAAGATGTAATTAGACAAGAGACAGGACGAGAAGCTTTCAGCGTTCCTTTGTCACACATTTTCTTTGTATTCCTTGTTGATAAGGACAGAGCAGTGGTTTCACCTGCAGAGTAGTGAGAAATATCTTCAGAATCCTTATCTTTTCCTTTTCAGTGCATAAACAGAAACGCTGTTTTATGTCAACTGAACGGAATTAGTCCCCTTTCTACCATCACTTCATCATCGGTGTAATTCTATTTTCTCTTACACTATCCAATGTTTACACACACTGCATGTGTATACACATAAAATACATATGTGTTTATACACACATAAAATATATAAACAAATACATGCCTATGTATGTGCTCAGAATAATTCATGGCATCACACACAATGCTAGAGTTTTAGACTTGGCAGGGACTGTTGGTGGGTGGCATTTCCTTTTTTCATAAATATCTGTTTTAAAATTTTCTATAGCACAGTCTCTTGCCAGATATAAATCCTGTTTTATTCCCAAGAAGTTTGGCAACTGATGGTGAGATACATGATGTGTTATGGAATTTCTTAATTTCTCCTTGTTCATTTAAGTTCTTTTCACATTTAACCAGAGGCACTGGAAGCAGACACTGGAGATACTTGTGGATGTGCTTGAGTTACGGTATGCACAATCTTGGAGTTTCAGCCCCATGTTGTCAGCAAGAAGCACTTCTTTTCTTTCTGAAGCCTTTTTCTTGTAATTTTTCTTAACTGTAGGCAAAATATTACTTTATAAACTAAAATATTTTCAGAAGAGGCAATTGCCAATAAGGATAGCTAATCAATTCTTGTCCTAGATGTCACAAATCATATGCTGTAGAAGGAAGATTGACATGCTAGTTGTGTAAGTCAGTGATCATCAGGGCATCCATCCATCCATCCATCCATCCGTCCGTCCGTCCGTCCATCCATCCATCCATCCATCCATGCATCCACCAAGCATTAGCTTAGTGAACCTTCACCACGACTACAGCTCTGCTAGCCTTACAAAAGGATGATATGATGAAGACCTCGATCATGCTGCTAAGGGAGCTGCAGCTTACCACAGACTACCAGGCAGTCATCGAACAGGTTGTCGTGGAATAGAGTTAGTACTGCGAGAGGTAGAAGCGGGTCATGGTGAAGAGCAACTGAGCATAGGATAGGGGAAACGCCATTCCAAGTGGTATTCCACCTGAAGAGAGAAGAGACTCCCTGAGAGTTCACTCAGAGAACAAAGTGAACAAATACACAGAGTTAGGACCAAATAATGCAGATGGAGAAATTAACCTGTGGGAGGCTTCCCTGCCTGAAGGTAGTGAGAAGTAAAACTAGAGCTGGACTGTGGGACTTGTTCCTGAAAGGCACTGTATCTAGGACTAGAGTTTAGAAGGGGCAGTGGGGAACACCGAATGTTCAGGAATAAAGACTGGAGGAGTAAAAAGGTCGATGAAAACCACTTCCCAGGCACAAAATATTATTACTGAGCTGAGCAGAGGGGAATTTTAAACAAACAAACAAAAAAAGGTAACCACAGACTCTGAATGTGACTCAGTGAGAACACACACATGCAGTCAAAGGGACATTGTAGGGCCAGCGAGATAGTTCAGCAGTCTAAAGTGGCAGGGAGTGCAGTTCAATCCCTGGCACCACATGCTGTGCCAGCTAAGCCCCCAGGGCAGGCTGAGCCAGCCATAATTAAACATAAATAAATAAATAAATAAATAAATAAATAAATAAATAAATAAAAAGGGACATTGTAGTAAGGGACAAGAATGTGACCTTCTGAGAATGTGATTAATTAGTTGACAGTAAAAGCCAGTTTGAGTAATGTAAAACAATGACTAAGTGGGTATAAGTAGCAGATGCAGAAAACTTAATGAACATTTTGAAAAACTGGCTGATTTTTGTCAACATCTATGGTGGCACCTACCATGTAGTAAACAGTCAGTCAATACTGATGGAATGAATAAGGGAAATATACATAAACTTGATAAATCACATAATTTTTGCTGTGTGAAATCAGCTATAGCTATACTTATCACATGCAAGAAACCAGCCATCTGGTTCACTAAGAAAAAATAATATGTATGTCTGACTATTTGAAAATTTATATTTAAATTTGCAAATATTTATAGAAGCCACAGAAAATAAACACAGTCAGTGTAAAAAAGTCAAACTGCCTGAGTGTCATTATTTGCTCTGCCATTGGCAAGGTCATTCTTTCTGTGCCTGGGTTTTTCTCCGTTCTCTAGAATGACAATAATAAAGTAGATAGCTCAGAGGAGTGTAGTGACGTTTATGCACTAACAAATTCAAGGTGCTTCAAATGGGGTTTGCCACATAGGACTTACTATGTAAGTATTTAGCCATTAGAAGAGAACTTCAAACTTGGTACACACAAAAATGTTTGGTTCTGCTCATCATCCTTATCCAAGGGCCTATTCTGATGCATTGCATGGTCTATTTAACAGTTACGTTTTCTCTTAATATTTACACACCATGTTCACATATAGTATCTCAATTCATTTCTACATCACAACCCTACTTCCGCTATGTTGTGAATAAGGTAACTTAGAATCTGGCAGGTCACTGGACTCACCCATGGTGGTATAAAAAGAGTCTCATGTTCTTCTGAATATTCACTAAATTTCTAACAGTTATTGCTGTGTAGATCTTATTTTAACTGCTTGAAAAAGTCTAACTGAATTGCTCTTAAGCAAGACTAAGAAGCAGAGAACAAAGTGGCTACATGCTTTACCTGAAGTCACACAACTGGGATGTCATTGAGGGGAATTTCACAGTAGGCTGCCTGCCTTTGAAGCTCATGACCTCTGTAACTAGGCTGGAGTTATCCTAATGTGAAATGGAAGGGAGGGAGAGAAGTCATGAGGAATTGTTGACTTTTGTAAGCAGACTGAATGGATTAAGTATTCTTGGGCTGTGCACAATGAAAGTTCAAGGTCTCTGTTGTACACTGAAGCCTTTCCACGTTCGCACATGGCACACACCTGCTCCGTCTGTCCTTTTCTGCTCATTACCTTTCCTTTGAATCCATTGGCTCTCCTCTGCCTTGGCTTTCAGTAAACAACTGTCGCCATAAACCCTTCATAAAGATGCATAGAAGAGCTGCTTTTCATCAGCCAGGACTGCCAGCTTCCCATCAAAGCCTCATAAACCCTTTTATGAGTCCCATAAAATGCTGCCTGCTCCTGTTAGGGGAGAAGGGGACATCCCTCTGATCCAACTCATGCTGGTTTCAATTGTTTTGTTTCCATCTATTGGAGTCCTTGGCAAACCAGAAGCAGGTTATAGCTAAATAAGACAGCAGTCCATTTGCTTCTGTGGTGTCCCTTGACCAGGTCTCCTGTACCCAATGACACACCATCATGTTGAGTAGCTCTGGTGAGCGATTCTGGAAGACGAAATGAGCAGCAAGGATTTCTGGGAACCAACTCTCTCATTTGGAATTGAAAGCTGGCTGGGAAGTGGATTTTTCCCCATGGATGTTGAAAGAGAAGGTAAGGATCATTTTTGACAATTCCTCATGGCTTCTACATTATAACCAGATGTAGAATCTTCTCCTAGTTGCCTCCATGGTCTTGGGATGGATTACCATTGCCATAAGAAAAAGTTACTGACCTATCCATTAGTTTTGTGAACCTTCTCAGCCTCCCAGCTTCTCATCTAACAGTCTTATATTATTCATTCTCTCTGTTTTATAGAACAAGACAGATTTAGAATCCAAGAGACAGGGATGCTAGAGACTGAAAGGAAATGTGAAGGTAATATAGTCTTGCAGTTAGTGAGACTCTTCATCCTTTATACTATAGTGAGTAGCTCCAATAGGACAGGTGTTACCTTTATTGATCAACCAGTGTCAGCTTTTGAACTTAACTTCAATAAAGAATGACTGTAAATCACTGTGTTTACTGATACTGAATGTTGGTATATGTAACGTTGTGCTGCAGTAACAAATACAGAGCTGGAGGATAATTTGTCCTTCTTGACAGTGGTGCATCTCAGGTTGCTCCCTGCTTTCTGTCTTTACTCTGATATTTGTATTAATGGAGCACTTCTATTGAAATTGCTCAGTCATGATAGTATGGAGAAAAGAAGACGTTGATGTCTATCCCATGCTGGTTTGAATGTTATTTTTGAGAATGAGACACTGCATATCTTATGTAATGTTTCTTCAAATATTAAAAGAAAGATCTGGTCAAATGCATGTGGAATTATAATTCTGTTCCATAACAATTTATTAATTTCTTTTTTATTTTGTCAAAATTCAAATTTGTTTTCATATTCCTAAGATAATTTTAGTGAGTACCTCTTTGCTATTTCAAGCATACAGGATGTTTGAAACAGTTATATTTTGGACTCTAGGAAATGAAGCCAGTGACAAGAAAACAAACCATTATCAATTATTTAGAAGGAAAAAGCTTCATTGAAATTGTTTTGTGCTCAGCATCTCAATCCTGTGGAGGAAGAAACAATGTTCAGAAAATCAATGACTCTAACAGTGGAAAGCTGTTAAATCATTAAAGATAGATCTGTTATTGCTAAAGCTTGTAGTTGCTAAGGCAAAACAGCAACATAATATAGCTTAGGAATATTTTTGGCCAAAATAATTGAAACAAACTAATGCAAAGATTTCCCAACATTATGAAAAATGACTGATAAGTACACAAGATACCTAAAGGAGATAAATTACAAATTGGTGGCACAAAGTATGGAGCAAAAGAGATCAAAGTGTAGGGGGTTTTTTTGGACACAATTTAATTGATATTATTTTCTGCTTAAAATATAATACTGTAAAATGTTTCATGTAAATCCAGGTGGAAATTACAAAGGAAAAAGTGTCTCTGGTAGATAAAAGGGAGAAGTATCAACACAACTATGAAACTTCAACACCTCATAAAGAAAAATAACAAGATAGGATAAATGAGCAAAGGAACCGCAAATGGCCAATCATTAACACAATAATTATAGCTTTCTCTATTAATAATTACTTTAACATGGTGCACATTTTCCAACCAAAAGATGCAAAATACATGAATGGATTAAGATTGTTCCATGATACCCAGCTGCTACAGTTTGGACAATGCTGCCCCGGCAACATTATTATAGAGACATGGTGTTTGGCAAGCAAGCCAGCCACAGGACTCTGCCCATTTGAGGGGAGCTGGTGCCTTTATAGAAATGTCATGGTCTATGACCGTGCTTTCACTTACTCTCTCTGCCAACTGAGGACACCACGCTGCTGGGGGATGCAGCAATTTGGCATCCTTTTGGAAGTGTAGTTCTGCCCTGACCAATCTTGGCAGTGTCTTGATCCTGGACTTCTGGACCTCTAAAACCATGAGAAATCTCTATTGTTTATAAGTTACTCAGTCTGTGGTATTTTTTTATATAGCTGTACACATGAACTATTCACAGCCTACATTAGCATCAAGGATACATGCAGACTGAAAGTGAAGGGATGGGAAAAGAACATATTCCACACAAATGGTAATGGAGAGAGGCTGGGCATGTCTATAATGATATCAGAAAAAAAAAACCTAAAATCTGTTACAAGGGAAAGATAATACATTCTATGAAGAGGAAAGAACAAATTCATCATGCAGTTAATTACTGTGAATGTATATCCACTTAACTTTGGAACACTAAATACACAAAGCAAACCTCAACAGAACTGAAGAAGACATAGCAACAAATTAATAACAGGTGATTCAGGACCCTGATGTCAACAAGGACGGATGAAAAATGCAGAAGCAAACTTTACCAAAGGGACCAAACAGATTTGTGAAAAACATATTGTTTTGTTGTTGTTTTTCAAAATTGACATACTTTTGTGACGCAAAAATTTCACATTCATGTATCATTATTGGCTCAGAGATTAAATTGGCTATAGATAGAAGTAGATAGAACTTATAGGGTCAGGTGAAGCTGAAGTTGACCTGCTTATAAGCTAGCAAGGGAAAGACTGTAGTCCTATTCCCCCTGGGAGCAAGTTCTTCTGTTGACAGAAATCAAGACATATGCTTCAAAAGGAATTATTTCTTGAGTAGTAGACAGGGGCCAGTTCAACCAACACCTGATGTTTTCATAGGAGGCCCTGAG
>PVKN010016486.1:5364-17978 GCA_004027915.1 Capromys pilorides | reverse complement strand
GAGTCCCGCCCAACCTGAGGGCATCCAGCAGCCTAGAGTCACTGCAGTATCTCTGCCATTCTCACCATGAACCTGGAGGTGCCCAAGGCTGAGATTCGGTCAGCCACCAGGGTTATAGGAGGACCTGTCACCCCCAGAAAGGGGCCGCCCAAATTTAAGCAGCGGCAAACCAGACAGTTCAAGAGCAAGCCCCCCAAGAAAGGTGTCCAAGGGTAAGTAAGACCTGGGAATGGGAGCCTCTTAAAGTGGCAGTGGAGTGGTGGTCTCCTAAGCTACATAGGAAGATGAGGTAGATAGTGGCTGGGGTGATAGCGGCCACTTTGACCAGGCAGTTCCTGAAGCCTAAGGCAGGTAGAGCTGTCACTTCAGGTGCCCACCGTCAAGTCTGGAAACCCACTGCCACACAGAGATTTAGCTATTGTCTCACATCAGCGATGTGTGTGTACCCCCTCCATTCATCTATGCACACACAAGCAAGGCAGCCCAAAGCCTGGGCCAGGCGTACAGTTCACTGGCATAGTGCACAAATGACAAGCAAAAGGTCCTGAGTTCAATCCCCAATACGAAAAAAGAAAAAGAAAAGGGAAGGCCCAAGGCCATATGGCACAAGGCTGGTGAGTTTGACCTGCTGGGCTAGGAAAGGGCTCAATGGGGTCCTATCCCAGTCTCAGCAGGGCCCTTTGGAGTGACAGCTGGATTCAGACTGCAAAGCTACAGGAAAGAGCAGAGGTTCAGTGGCCACGTGCTCACAGGACAGGTGGTGAGAAGTCCTGGTTTGGGCCATTGTGATTAAGGTGATGGGTCTGGCATGGATGCTTCATGGGGTGGAAACAAGGGAGATCGGGGTGAAGCACTGTGTGTGTGTACTCCCTCCACATTCATCTATGCACACACAAGCCTGCCACAGCCATGTGTACACCCAGTGTAACCTGCTTGCTCCTTTTCTGTTGCTATAACAAAATACCAGAGGCTGGATACTTAATGTAGAAAACAAGCTTATTTAGCTCACAGTTTGTAAGGCTTCAAGTGCCAGAAGGGGCAAAACCAATGGTTCTGACTTGGCTGAGGGCCCTGTGGCTCCTTCTAAACATGGCAGAGGGCATCGTGGCAGGAGTACCAGAAAAAGGGACAGACAGATCACATGGCAGGATGAGAAGCTGAGAATGGGGAGTTTTCAGAATCATGCTCATCCTATGGAGTTATAACTGGGTCCTGAGAGAACCCCACTAATCCATGCGCCCTTCTGACCTAATTGTCCTTCACAAGATCTTCCTTAAGGCTCCACCACTTCTCAGTACTGCTACATGGGGACTGGGCCTCCAGCTCACAAGCCTCTGAGGAACACAGCAGACCACACCATATACAGCAGGCCCATTCATACCATCCCACACCCACCGTAGTTACCTAGCTGCTCTCTCCCACATGCCTACCCACCAACCCTAGACCCTGGTGTGATTCTCCTGGCAGCCACCTCAGCCTGTATCCATGGGAGGAATCCCTTTAGCCAGTCTAGCACTTGGAAGACTAGTCTTGACCTCAGGCCACCATCTACCATTTTTTTTGAGACAAGGTCTTGCTGTACAACTCAGGCTAGCTTTGAGCTCACTTTGTAGCCTAGGCTGGCCTCAGACTCACAATAATCCTCCTGCCTCAGCCTCCCAAGTTCTGGGATTACAGGTGTGTGCCACTGTGTGAAGCTGGGCCACCATCTTGACCACTTTGTCTTTGCAGGTTTGGGGATGACATCCCTGGAATGGAAGGTCTAGGAACAGGTAAGAATCCTGAAAAGCCACCCTCAGTCTCCCTCACTTACTACTCAGGGTATTGTCCATTTCTCCTCTAACACCCCCTCCTCATTCCCCACCAAATGAAGGGCCCAGGAAGTAGGTTCACCAGCTTGAGGACCAGGAGGAAGTTTTGCTGTCCTGTTTGCAAGGGCCTGCTTCCCCAGCTCTTCTCTCAGGCCCAGAACACCCCCTCTGATGGGTTGGGCCCAGTTTGATATGCCCCCTCTAACCAGTATATCCCGGGGAGGGCCTGCACCCAGTGTTTGTGCTCTTATTGGGCCAATCAGTCTCCTCTTGGGATGTGGAAAACAGAGCTAGAAGATGGGGTGACCTGGCACCATGGCTCCTCCCTGACTCTGCCTCTCCTGCAGACATCACGGTCATCTGCCCTTGGGAGGCCTTCAACCACCTGGAGCTGCATGAGCTGGCGCAGTATGGCATCATCTAATCCATCTCCATACCCTCCTGGTGCCCACAGTGAGGCCCAGTCAGGGTCCCTTTCCAGAGCTTCTGGCCCACTTACATCTGACTTCCAAGATGGAATGATCTCAGACCCTGGACACTAGTTACCAAGAGGCTCCCACCCCTACTCCTCCAGGCCCACTGCTCACCTTCCAAAGACCCCAGCATATACCCTTAGGTCTACAGATGGCCAGTCCCAGGATCTCCCCTCTTAGTGGCTAAAATACACATAGGACTGTCCTCCACAACCCAAAGCCCTGCACTTCCCTCCCAACTGGGTCAGTCAGGAGTCCTCAGCACATGTGGTAAGACAAAGTTCCTCCACTCATTGCACCAACCTTTCTAACATGACCTACCCTTACTGTCCCTCTTTCAAAATAAATTAGTGTCCTTGCTTATCTGAGGCATGTCTGTGGGGGAACTGGACCAGAAAGTGAGGATTGCTTTGGCCCAAACATATGGAGGAATGTGGAAGGTGGAGGGCAGTGGAAGTAGGATGGGCTGGCCAGATAGAAAAGCCACAAACTCATGAATCACATACCAAGTTATAGAACCTTGGCAATATGGCACATGATTTAGGCCACATCCCCCACAGTCCAATGTGTGTGGGTGGCCAGGGCCATCCTCACTGGGAAGGTGGGAGTTGGCAAGGTCCATATACCATGGGGGAGGGACTCATTGCTCTGTCTCCCAGCAAAGAAACTGTGGCACAGAGGTCCAGTCAGGAGCCAAACATGTACTCACTCTTGTATGTATGTATGTATATTATGGCTAGCTCAGCCTGGCCTGGGAGTGGGGCTGGCACAGCATGTGGTGCCGGGGATTGAACCACAGTCCCTGGGGTTGTCTAACCTTTCCTAAGCAGGTGCTTTAGTCCACTGAGCTATCTTGCTGGCCCTCTTTTTATTTCTGTATTTTTCAGAGAAGGGTCTACAGGGTCTCCAGGGCCTCATTACTAGATCAGATTCATAATGATTCACCTGTTTACAGCTTCCCAAGAGCTTCGATTACAGGCACGTACCACTATGTCCAATCTCAATTGCCATCTCAGCGTGCCCTGGGGGTGGGGCTGGCATGGCAGGTCCAGGGATCAAACCTCTGGCCCCTAAGCCTACTTTCAGGTGCTTTAATCTGCTGAGCTATTTGGCCGGTTCTAAGTTGAGAAGGATTTTTTTTTTTTTCTGGCTCAGGCTGCCTTAATGGTGGGTCTGGGGATTGAACTGCCATCCTCTAATTCTTTTTTTTTTGGTGGTACCAGGTATCGAACTCAGGACCTTGCACTTGCAGGGAAGGCACTTACTCTACTCAGCTATCTCCCTGGCTAAACGTGTACCCATTTGACCAGGGGTTCCCATTTCTGACACTGCACAGGAGCAAATCACCCTCACACATCTGTGTAAGCTTTCCAGGTGGCATACACAGGGTCTCAAGTGCTCCTGATTGGGGTGTCCATGTCTTCCCACAGGAATGATCACACAGTGATTTTCCAAATTGGCTTGCAGGTCAATCACAAATGGGCTGGCCAGGTGTGGTGGTGTGCATATGTAATTTCAGCATTCAGGAGGCTGAGGCAGGAGGATTGTTGCAAGTTCGAGACCACCCTGGGCTACAAAATGAGCTGAAGGCCAGCCTGAACTGTGTAGTAAGACCCCTGTCTCCAAAAAGGCAAAAACAAATGGACCACACTGACCCTAGAGACAAAGTCAAAGCTGAGCTGACCTCTGAGAAAGGGATCCCAGGTGGCTGGGAACTTCTCCATCTTGACCTGGTGGGAGTTCCAGGGGATAAGAATTCCTCAGTTGGCCCCTCGAGATTGGTAGTTTACCATAGGAAGGGTATTCTTCAGTGGCCAGTGTGCATACCTCCCCCAAACCCCTTCTGGCATAAGCACCCTTAGCCTTACCCTCAACCCCGCCACAGATATGAAAGGGGAAGGTAGCCTTAGAGAGGGAAGAGGCCCCTACAAGTGAGGAAGTAAGGGGCTGGGAGCTGTCCAGACGCAGGTCAGATCCAGGGTAAGAGGCGGGTATCCCCGACTTGTGGTCTTCACACCAGTTAGATGGGAAGCCTTCCTAAGGAGTGGGGGGTGGGGACATTGTGTGGGTTCTCAAGAAAGCCAAAGAGACATCAGATAGTGATGCAAAGTTGATTGTAGGGCTCGGAAACCATGGGAAGGAAAGGAGTACAAGATGGTGAGGGAGGAGGCCCAGCGTGAATTACTTGGACTACCCCTGACAGACACATGTCAGGTCAACCAGGTACAGCCTTGCCTGTACCTTGGCCTCTCCCCACCTTGGCCCCCCTGCCCAGTGGAGAAGGGAGTATAGGCAGCTCCAGGCTCAGGGAGAGCCTGGCCCTGGGTACCCCACTACCTTTCGGGCAGCTAGGGCCCGTAGTAGCAGAGTAGCCAGCAGGAGCTCAGCCCCCTGTGCCAGCACAATAACAATGACACAGCCACCTATGGCCTGGATGTTCCCGAGAAGCCACTGCTGCAGCCGAGGGCTGCAGCCCTCCAGGTATACAATTTGCTCAGCTGAGGCCTGGTCTAGGCGTAGTACCCTAAACCCGCACTGGGTGTTCACTGAAGCTCCATCTTCCTGAGGACTGATACAGCAAGAAGCCGGAAGACTGCAGGCCTGGACCCCTGGAGAGCTGCAGTTGAAGTACCTGCATAGCACATAAGGGTCAGTCCCAGGGGGAGCCCACTGTCTTACTTACCCCCCTCTACATTCTCATGGCTACTCATGCATGGACCTATATACACTCATGCACATACACATACCTCCATGCACATAATTGCATGAGAACATAGATGTACACACATATGCAAGAACATAAACACACATGGACATTCATGAGCTTCCCATATCCTTGCACACAGCAGCCTTCTGCCTTTGCAGACAGGTACAGGGGGAAGTATGTAGTGTTAGATGGCTGAAGGGGAGACAAACACTTAATGAAGGTCAATAAGATCTCACTCCATAAATGCTGCAGGTTTGTTGGACCAGGCAAAATTGCAGAAGGTGACAGAGCCCTACCAGGTGCTTCGTAAAGGGGCTGAAGGTCCCAATGGAGACAGGCAATATTGAGCAGTGACAAAGGGCAAGGGAACTAAGAAGAGTCCCAGATGGCTAAGGGGCTACTGCACTCATCAGTCTTGACTGTAGGGGACCCTCACCTGCCCTTGGCCTTTTATGAACCTCCAGGGCCCTGCACACATCTCTCTGGGACCTGGGGTACAGACATGCATGCTGGTCCCCAGGCTGCCCTCACAGCTGCTGTCTCTAGCAGCAGAATAGTGCACCTCATCGAGGCAGCTAAGGGCTTGACAGCAACCTGTGTACTTCACTTGGTGCCTGGCACCTGAAGGAGCTCAGCTCATTTTAGCAGCAGTTGGGAACAAATGGCCAATTATAGAGTCTCGTCTGAGTCCATCTCTTATAGTTACTTGGGCTGAAGGCTTCAGGAAGGAAGCATGCTTATTTGTGAGACACTATATAGTTCACTATGGGGTGTAGACTGGCCTTGATCTCACTCTGTAGCCCAAGATGACCTCAATCTCACAAAGATCCTCCTGTATGAGCCTCATAGATGCTGGGATCACAGGTGGGCACCACCATGCTCAAGAAGAAGCATACTTTTTGTCCTTGGCGTCACAGGAAGCACAGAAGCTGTTCAGGTGATTGTGTGTGGAGAGTAAATTGCCAAACATGCATTGCACTGGGTGGGGACAGCAGCTCAATACAAGGGTACTTGCCCAGTAAGCTTGAGGCCCTAAGTTCCATTCCCAGCGTCACAAAAAAGAAAAAGAATTATATTCCCAAACAGTGTTTAACCATACACACACACACACACACACACACACACACACACACACACACACACACAGAGTGGAATCATAATTTAGAAAAACATCCTGAATTAACCTAAAATTATTTCCATTTGACATTGAGATGTTCTAGATGATTAAAAAAATGGTTTGATTTGGTTTGGTTTTTGAGACTCACTACATCATTCAGCCTGGCCTTGAACTCAGCGTGTAACCTAGGCTGGCCTTGAACTCATGGTGATCCTCCTGTCTCACTTAGCCTCTCCATTGCTGGATCTACATGCATGTGCCACTATGCCTGGCAAAAAAAAGTGAAATTCTGGGCTGGTGAGATGGCTCAGCAGTCTAAAGTGCCTGCTTAGGCAACCACAGGGACTGCGGTTCCATCCCCGGCACCACACGCTGCTCCAGCCCCACCCCCAGGGCAGGTTGAGCTGGCCATAAAAAAAAAAGAAAAAAAAGTGAATTTCTAAGCCTGCTGGTGTGGCTTCTCTATTAACATCCCTGTGGCCCCTTGGGTCTGGCTGGAAGAGGGTTTAGCCTGGGCCCAAGAATTACCAAAAAGGCTGATTCAGTCCTCGAGCCTTCAGATCAAGGAGAGGCAAGTACTCCAGCACCTCATGATGTGCACATCTCTGTGTCTATGTCTGTTGTGAACTGTTCCTAGAAGTGTGTGCTTGAATATAAGACTGTTCTGTATGTGCTCATGAGGACATCTGAGTGTGCACACACGAGACCTACCAATGTGCATGTGTGTTCATGTAAATGCTCAGGCACCTGCTAACATCTGCACACATGTACATGCACATATGAGTGAATATATGACTACCCAGATGCCCTTTCCTTTACCCGCTCCTGGACTCACAGGTTCTGCTGCCAGTCCTGGTAGGATGCCGCCCCACAGCACCGCAGTCCCAGCTGGACTTGGTCAAGGAGGAAGTGCAGGTCTGGATCATCCTGGTAGTGGGTGATGGCCACTTGCAAGGTGTGCTCAAGACCATCCTGTAGGGGACCCCAGAGGGCCACTACCAGAGCCCCTGCCAGTGCTTCCAGCACCAGGAGGCCAAGGATGGCCCCACAGAAGCAGCGCAGGAGGCTGCTGCTTTCACACAGGGCCCCTAGGCAGCCGGCCAGACTCACAACACTGACCACCAGCCCACCAAGCACCAACCCCAGCATGGGATCTGGGGGCACAGCTCCCCCCAAGCCATTTCCCAAAGAACCCTTGACAGTTAGGCCCCAGAGTCCTACAGCCAGGACCAGTAGGCCCAGAAGGGAGAACAGGAAGTTGGAGAGAAAGATCAAATACTTGATACAGCTTCTCCCCATGGGGAGGGAAGCAACTGGGCCTCCACTCCAGGTCTGCTGCTTGGTCCCAAGAGCATGACAGCAGCAGCTCCAGATCTCTATCTTGTCTTCCTGGGGTGCAAGACCCATGGTGCTTGGTGTGACTAGACTGTCCATGGAGAGGGGTAGCTCCTGGTCTACAGTATCCTGCAGAGAGAAGAGGAATCAGAGACCTACCAGAGCAATCCTAGTCATTCAGACCCTGTAACAATCAGGACAATCAGCAAGGGAACTCCCTAGCAGGGGTCATGAGGTCCAGTTAGGAGTTAGTTTGCTCCTTCCTAATGTGGCTGTGGGGGCCCAGCCTCCTTTAGAATGATAACCATACCCTGCAAGATCTGTGGTGAAAACTAAGAAGATAGTGGTTGATAAGTGATCCTTTCCTCTTTCTTGTACCTGAGCTATAGAAGGGCCCACTCTGGTCTTGCCTTCCCACAATGCAAAAAAGTGTAGGCAGGACAATTTCTCTGCATCCCATTTGAGTCTTCTAGGATTAGTCTATAAGCTCTGTGCAGTGCGGTGACTACGTGTAGCTACAGCAGGGCTCTTCACCCAGGCCTGACAGGACAGTACGGCTGCCTCTCTGAAACCAATCTTGATGTTCTAGGACCCACTCAGCCTGCTCCACTAACCAAGACCCCATGAAAGCAGATACCATTCTGGGCTTTGCAGTAGAGGTGGCAGGAAGGGACTGGAGGAGGCTTCAAGAGACCAAGAAGGCCACCAGGAGCAGTAGGTGTGGTGAGGAGGGGTGCAGGGAAAGGAGGGACAGCCCCATAGGTACTCAATTCTGTTCAAAACAAGGTTTGATGTTGGGGAGAGTTCCAAAGCTAGGGCAAATGCTCAGGCAAGGCTTCTCTTTCTACTGGGAAGATGCTGGTCCTCCTGCCAGGGCTCTCTGACTTTGAATTGGGGCTCCTTTATTACAAATTTGGAGCAGAGGCTAGGAGGGCCAACTTATCAGCCCCTGGCCCAAACAAGTTACAACAAGTTAACAGATAGGCTCTCAATCCCAGTTATCCAGACTGGGGTTGCCAGAGATCATTGATGTCCCTCTCTTACACCCCAAACCAGAGTTACAGTCCTAGCACCACAGGAGACCCAGAGGACAGGACTAGGGTACCAGGCTGGGATATGGCTCAGTGCAACAAGCTTGTGTGAGACTCTGGGTTCAATTCCCAGTCTCAGCACCATGTCCACTTCACCCACACTCACCTAGTGGAAATCCCTAGCATACCACAAGGTTTGGGAGGGGCTAGGGTGGGGTAAGAGCCCATCCCAGGGCCTCCCCTGGGCTATCAGGTAGGGAATATCTCCCAGCTGGTGAGGTCACACAGCTTGGCTTACCTGGGAGAGCAAGGGGCTCCTTTCTTCTTTCTCCATCCTCTTATGGAATGAGACACTCTCAGCACAGGGCTAGAACAAATGACTGGTTACTCTCTGTCTGGGGCTACTGGGTTCCTGGGCTGTTCTGTAAGCTGTGCAGCTCAGGCTGGGGGCAGCTTCAAGAGCTACCCACACTCCAGAGTCACAGTAGGATCATGTGAGCAGTCACATTTTAGGGCTTAAGGCGGGTCCTGCTTGTGGAGATGCAGATGTCTTTCTTTTCCACCCCTCAGTTTTGGCCTTGGCTCTGGGAATTTCCTTGGGAAGGGGTGCACAGTGTTCAGTTTATGGCCATCACTGTAGGGACTAGTATGGGCCTCAGTCTTACAGGTCAAGTGTCAGCTCCACCAGCACTTCAGAAATAGACCCACATCAGCTGGTTCACAATAACAATCCCAAGAACACCCGAGCAGCCTGAGTGCTAAGTGACTTTCTCAGTTTATTCAATGCAAGAATGAAACAACGTCTACCAGCCAGGTTCCATCTTTCCTAGTATCTATATGTGGGGCTCTCCACCTGCCCTTCTGAGCTTCTCAGGAGCAATTCATCATGGTCACTGTGGGTCTTCATTTTGCAAGGCCCCAGACCACACGACTGACAGGTGATCAGAAAACATACTGTCAGTGCTGGGTCCCTGCCTGTCATCAACTCTCTGATCTTGTACAGAGCCCCTCCCCAGGCCTCATGTGGTTGCATGTGAGATATAAATGCATTTGTCAATAGATAGCTCCTCTAGGGGAAGGAGTGGTTGAGCATATGTATATAATGTAACTTAATGTAATTGACATACATATAGATTTGCAGTGCTATGGAGCAAACCTGGGGCTTCATATATTAGGCACCACTACCACCACTGAACTACTTCCCATGCATTTTTTTTTCTTTTTTACAATTTATTTATTGGCTGAGATAGGAGGATCATTACGAGTCTGAGCTGTGTAGTGAGACCCTGAACCAAATAAATTTAAAACATTATTATTTATTTTTTTGGTACAGAGTCTCAGTACACAGCTCAGATTCATAGTGATCCTCCTATCTCAGCCTCCCCAGCACTGAGATTATAGTTTTGGTGGCTGGCACAGTGTGGGACTGGCACAGCATGTGATACTAGGGATTGAACCTGGGTCCTTGCACTTGCCAAGCAGGTGCTGTCTCAGTTCTTTTTACAGCTGGCTCAGCCTGCCTTGGGGGCGGGGCTGGTGAAGTACGTGGTGCCGGGCATCAAACCTTGGTCCCTGTGGCCACCTAAGCTTTCCTAAGCAGGCGCTTTAGACCACTGAGCCATCCTGTTGGGCCCAGTCTCAGTTATTTCTTTATTCATTGCTGGGATAAAATACCCGACACCCCAAATTAAGGAAGGAAAGATTTATTTAGCTCACGGTTTGTGGAGATTTTAGTCTATAGCCAGCTGGCTCCCAGGGCTCCCAGATAGAGTGGCACATGGCAGAGAGCAGCAGTAGATGGCAGCAGAAAACAGCTAGGAGCAAAAGGGAAAGTCAGCAGCTGAGGCTTCTAGCCAGCCTCTCTTCCTTCCTTATATTATAAACAAGCTGTCCTAGGGCTGAGGGTGCAGAACTCACACAATGTCCATGCCCTCCTCTTGCACAGGATGAGGATGTTTACAAACTAAGAATCCTGGCTCTCAGGGCCGAGGAGATAGCTCCGTGGCACAAGTGCCTGCCAGGCAAGTGCAAGGTCCTGAGTTTGAACCCTGGGCCCGCAAAAAAAAAAAAAAAGAATCCTGGCTCCCTGCCCAGTCACTTAATTAAACTTCTAAACTTCTCAAATTGACACAGTGTATCAACCAGTACAGGTGCTTAGCCTGGTGAGCTATCTCCCTGACCCTCCCATCCATTTTTTAAAAAATGAATTTAGGGCTGGGTCTACAGGGTCTAACTACTTAGATTGGATTCATAGCGAGCTGCCTGTGTTCAGCCTTCCAAGAGCCGGAATTATAGGGGTGCACCACCACACCCAGTCTTAATCGCTGTCTCAGGGCAAGTGCGGCAGTGGGGGGTGTGGGGGGGCAATATGGCAGGCTGGGGATTGAATATTTTTTTTTTTATGGCCATCTCAGCCTGCTGAGGGTGGGGTTGGCACAGCATGTGGTGCCAGGGATTGAACCGCAGTCCCTGCACTTGCCTAAGCTTGCCTAAGCAGGCACTTTAGACCGCTGAGCCATCTTGCCAGCCCAGAGCCATCTTCCTGGTCCTCATTTTTATTTAAAATTTTGTGTTAAAATTTTTTGAGACACGGTCTCGTTATTGCTTGGTTTGAACTCACTATGTGGCCCAGGCTGGCCTGGAAGTCACAAGGATCCTCCTGCCTGAATCTCCTGAGTGCTGCAATAACAGGCATGCACCACAATGCCTGGTCTTTATTTTAGTTTTTGAAACAGAGTGGCACCAAGTTGCCCCAGCTGGCCTCAAACTTTTGAACCTCTTGCCTCAGCCTCGATATTCTGGGTTACAGGTAAGTGACACAGTATGCAGCTTCTCTGTGGTAATTTTTATGGCATCCCTTGCAAACTAGTACTGTTACTAATACAATTTAAAATTGAGACTGGGTGTGGTGGAGCATGCCTGTAATCCCAGCTCTTGGGAGGCTGTAAACAGGCAGATCACTATGAGTCTGATCTAGTAGTGAGACTCTGAATATCTGTAGATCCTTCCCTAAAAAATACAAAAATAAGTAAATATTTTTTTAAAACTCACAATAAAATAATAAAGACCCAAAAGTAAGCAAGATATAATAGTATATGTGTCACTAGGCAAAGGGTAGAGTAAGACCAGGGCTAGGTGATGTACCAAGAAAGAATTTTGCCCTTGTATACCATAGATGTTGGATATGAGAGGTGCAGAAAGATGAGAGGCCATTCTCTTATAATGAGATGGTTCATAAAGTGTTGTCAGAATCATCTTTTGTGAGGGCTGGCTGTGACAAAGCTCCACAGAAGATGTGTCCCTCATCCTGACACCCTGCATCTCAAGGTTCTTCAAAATGATTTCCCTAGCCATAACCCCATCTCTGAATGTTGACCTCCAGCCCACGCTTCACTTGGTGTCTATCAGGCGGTTCTATCAATCCTTCCACATTTGATCTGGGTCCAGCCAGGTCTGATTCTGATTCTTTGCTGCCACTACTATTTGTCCTCTGGATTGTTGCATTGGCCTTCCTGTTTTCCTTCATTTGGCCTTAGGAAGGAACCTTCAAAAGTGGCACAGAGAGCTTGTTTCTCTTCTCAGCATTCAAAAGCTTTCCAACTGCAGGGACCACGGTCCCTGGCATCACATGCTGCACCAGCCCCACCAAATAAATAAATAAATAAATAAATAAATAAATAAATAAGTCAATAAGTAAGTAAATAAATAAATAAATAAATAGCTTTCCCTTTCATTCTAGAATAGAGTCAAAGGCTTTCTGTATTGGATGCTGTTTCTCTGGATATCATACCCCAGTTGCATTCCAAATTCACCTGGCACTTGTCTGTGGATCACCCAAGTATGTCTCAGATGACTGCATCTTTGTTCATGTGTTTCCCTCATCTTACACCACTCATTTAGATACTTACATAGATCACTTTATCTAGGACCCTACTTCAACTTTCTTTCCTGAGAATTCTTTCTTTTCTTTTGCCTTTTTAAAGAAATCTTTTTGAGACAGGGTCTCACTATGCAATTTAGGCTGGCCTTGACATCACTTTGCAGCCCAAGATGGTCTTCAACTCACAAGGATCCTCCTGCTTGGCTCTGAGAGATTTTTCTTTTTTTCTTTCTTTCTTTTTTTTTTTTTTTTGTTTGTTT
>PVKN010016484.1:0-17872 GCA_004027915.1 Capromys pilorides | reverse complement strand
TTTAAAGACTTCTCCAAATATAGCTTCTCCAACTACAATGAAACATCCATCTTTGACAAAACAATATAAAAAAGGGGGAAATATTAGGAGCCACAGGAAGCCAGGAAATTGATCAAGTGTGTGTAGGTGGGACTGGGCCTCCATGCCTGGAGCAGGCAAGCTACCCCAGTGCTGAGAAAAATATCCTGTTGAGAAAAACATCCTGTCTGGTTCAGGCCACCTATTGGTCGCTGGGCAGCCTTGTGTCATGTGATGCAGACATTGTAGAAGTATGAATAAAGGATTCTTTTTGTGTGCATCAAGTTAGTCTTGCCCATCGGGCAGACTGGCAACCACCTAGCCCAGCTATTCATCTTCTTTTCTATCTTTCTCATTCCTACTGCCGTGTCTCCCTGGGGCCAAACCGTTCTCAGTAAGATCAACGGGTGCCTACAGACTGGGGTAGCCTGACTGCCTTTGGCAGTGAGGCCTCATCCCACCCTCCCACATATGATCAATTTCCAGGGTCAGTGGCTCCCAACGGACTGAGAATCCAGGAGGGCCAATTTCTCAATGGGGAGCTTAGGGGTGAGAAATGGGGATGGGATAAGCTTGCTTGGTGTCCTCCTCCAAATTTCAAAGTCTAATAAAATTGAAAGGCTTCTGGCTAGACAATAACACAACCATAGATAACTTGACAGGTTGAAATAATCCCTGTGACAAACAAACAAACAAAAAGATCAATAATGGCATTAGGTGATAAGTATGGACTGACTGAAGTCAGAGGTGAGCCCTGGACACGTTTTTCTTGACTAAAATCTCACATGGACCTACACAGGAGGTGTTACGACAATACACACACTTGAAGGTGAGGAATCAGAGGCTCACTCTTATTTATTTTTCCAACATAAAAGTGGAATAAAGTCTACACTCCCTGTGACGACAGCCTGTCATTTAGAAAGAAATTTGCTAGCTAGACTCCAAGTAAGGCCAGATTCATCCCACAAGTATTTGAGCATTGAAGAGATGTGTATGCACGTGACCCAGAGCAGGTCCTGCGCTGGACACTGAGTTAGGGAAAAGCCAACTTGTACCATCAGCCTGCAAATACAATGTGCTCACTCAGAGTGCCTCCAGTCCACCCAAGCCTCCTGCCCCAGAGCGTCCGCACGTCTTCCTTTCTCCCTTCTCCCAACCCCCAACCTTCTTCTCTTCCCATCTCCTAATCCTCAATATGTAGGTCCACTGTCATGAGCTAAAACTTAAACCCTCTGCAAGATTGTTACTCCCAGCCAAGCTCTTACTGCCCCTCTTTTCCTGCAATCACTGTTTTAAACTCTTGCCTTTCATCAGGGATTAATACTCTAAGTAGGTATCAATCACCTTAAAAACGCCTAGAAAGAGTCATGAGCCCAAGCTCAATAGGTGGTGTTCTTGCCTGCTTGCTACGTGACTTGCCTTCCCATTGGATCCTGATTTTAATCTATTTTACCTGAGCAATGGTGCTTGTAATCTCATTGGTTGACCATAGTCTTTGCCCCACCTCATATCCACCTAAGCAAGTTCCCATGCCTCACCTCTATAAAAGTTCCTGGAAGTGACAGCTTCTGTGGGACATCCACTCCGGATCCCCCTCCTGTCCTTCTCTTGGACAGGAGCTTTCTTTCCCTCAATAAATATGTTCTGCTCATTAAAAAAAACTCTTGCCTTTCTCCTGGACTGCGTGAGCCTCCATCTGTTCTTACTCGCAGCAGTCCCCACCTGCTAGTTCTTCAGGAGGAAACAAAGATTGGACTGTAGTTTCCTCATGTTTATTCTTAATGTTAACCCTGGCCTCACCCAGTGGGATAGGCTCCCCAGAATCCCACTTACATCGAACTTCCTCCTGAGCCCACTTGTAAATACTCCAGCCGGACCAACCTTGTACACATTCCTAAGAACCTAGAAGTGGAATAAGAGCACTATGAATTGAGTTTTTCATACTTTCTTTTAAGGAGGATACTGACATTTTGGAAATGAGCTACAGCCATCATCTGCCCTGTGGAGATTTAATAGATTGAGCCAGGATGCTCCCAAAGAGAAGAGGTTATAAAGCATTAGAAAAAAGTGATGACTCCTCCTCTATGGGAAAGACGGCTCTGCATGAGTCTCCTAAGACTGTCCAGGTTTTTTGTGTATTCCAAGCGCTTTCTAAATTGGATAGCCGCCGTCATTTCTTTGGAGGCATCCCTGTAATGTGACAAATAAATCTGCTAATTTTGGTTGGTTCTTGTCATTGCTACTCAAAATTATCAGTATCAAATAGTTCGTGACTGTTTCTGAAGGGTTTTTCTCCCTCCATCGCCATGGCCAGATTCTGGCTGCAGTCAGCGTTGCCCCATGGCCGGACACCGACAGTGCCTTCCAACGCTCCTCAGACACCCGCTGGCTCCCCCCAGTCAGTCCTCAAGGCACATGACTTGGGGGGATCTTCCGATGCTTCTTCCCCTTGTTAAAAACTGAAAGCCTCAACACAGGCAACACAGACCCCTTATGCAACCTGTCGCCATACAGGCAGCCTCGAGCCACCGCAGCCTTCCCACTGCCCCACCACTCGCTCCCCTCCAGCTCACCAGAGCTGTCCTGCGGTGCTCTCTCATTCATTCTGTTTAGGCTGCCCGACCTACCTGTCTACGCATCCACCGACTAGATTCTTCTCTTCTCTGACATTTGGCTTCAAGGGAGACTTGTAATTAGAATAGTTTCCATTCAGTTGTTTTTAAGATTTGCTTTCCCTATGGAAACTGTAGGATGAAGAGGCCAGTGACCACGACGTCACTGTATTCAGTAATGTCAGGGACGCAAATATGCATTTCTTCACGATGCACTGCACGTGCAGTACACAGGAACACCAAAAGGAGACAATGTTGCGCAAACAGTACAATGAACAAAGCACCAGAAGACAGCTTTCCAGAGACGCAATAGATAAAGATGGAACAGATGTTACAAAATGCAAAGCACAGAGATTAACAGCTGGATATGCATCTAGGCAGAATAGAAAAAAACCAAAAAGTATTTTTACCCTTCAAAGAAAAAAAAAATCAAAGTACCTCAGGGGTAGTTTCTATAATCTTCAAAAACAAAAAATAATGCATTCAGAGCTGTAAATATCTAAGACGCCATTTGTAAGTTTACTGTGGAAGGGGCCAAATGGTCCCGTGAGAGGCGGCGAGCCTTCCAGAGCTCTCAGCAACACAAGCAGCCCCCCAACACCATGCAGGCTGTGGGTTTGCCGCCGCTGGGCTAGGGTTAGGCGCCCAGGCCTGCAGCCAAATTGCCCGAGTTTGAGTTCGGGCTCCATTTGCAGGTCACTTACGCTGTCTGTGCTTCCGTTACTGGCGTGCAAAGCAGGGGCAGCCACACAAGGGAGCTCCCAGCTGTTCTTTGTCGGGAGCCGCACGGTTAGTGCTGAGGACCGCTCTTCACAAATACATTTTAGCTGAAGAGACCCCTTTCTCACCCGAGAGCTCTGTACCCAGCCTAATTGTCCTGCAGCTGCAAATAACATCTTCACAAGTCAAGGCTCCTCTGCAAATACACAGTTCACCGACATCTCCCTAAAACACTCCAGGCTCTACCCGGAGGCCCAAGAAGTGACTCAAAGTGAGGACGCAGAAAACGGAAGAGCTATGCAGACGGACCGGAAGTCACGGGAGCCCTGCACAGGTAACAGCCCCATAAGGAGAAGTCACACTTCACATACAGTCACGGGAGCGCTGCACAGATAACAGCCCCATAAGGAGAAGTCACACTTCACGTACATAGAAACACAAGTGGCATAAAAGTCATATAACATAAAATTACACAGAGAAAAAAGTTTCGATAGAATTTAGCACAGGAAAAGGATATATTCTTAATCTTATTAGGAAAAATTGTCACTGTTTACCTCAATAGGATAAAATAGGCATTTTTCAGTTAAAAATAAATAAAATAAGTATATTTACCCTCCAAATTGCTTGGGGAAAATGTAATAGTCAATAAAAAATAGACATTCACAACAAAAAAATCTCAATTAAAGAAAATAAAAACAAGCAAATGCAGAATAAAGCAAAATATTACGTACTGGCATAGAACAAGATAACTAAGGTACAATACTTTATCTTAGTTATTGTTGTCATTTTGACATCGGTGGTGGCTTGATCTAGGGTTTGTGGTGCTGGGATCCAGGGTGTGATGCTGGGACTGACTGATGGTGTGATGCTAGGATTAAGGGTGCCAGTGCTGTGCGCCCTGAGGGTGGGCCACCTGGGGGAAGCACAACGCGCAGAAGGCGTGGGGGCCGGGTCCTGTGCAGCTCAGCGCTGCTGCTGCTCACGGTCGGTCCTGCGATGTCCCTCAGCCACCTCCCTCGGAGTCAGCCGCCTGTGGGCGGAAGCCTCTGCTTGTGCTGTACTAAATGAACATTTCCTCTGTTAACTCTGAGTGTCAGGTATTTTGTCTCAGCAACGAGAAAAGTGGCTGAGACAATATCACCTATTAATGTCACCTGTTTAGGACAATATTCCTCCTATGAATGGGTCAAAAATAAAATATAACACTGTATACTATTTGAAATGAACACACACAAAATTAAATAGGAAATCTAAAAATCAATGAATTATAAAAGACATCAGGAAAAAAATAGTAAGATGGTATTTAAAACACTTGTGCCAGATAAAATAGAATCTAAAGGAAAATTATTTAAAAATGTAAAGGAAATATGTAAAAAGTGCAATTTATTACAAAGATATTAGTAATACATTTAATATGTTGAGATGTAACACAAATAATGGAAACAAATGAATTGCATGAAAAGCATTACTATTTTCCTTGCCATCAGTAAGTTGAGAATGAGAAAAAATATTAAAATGAGTTTAATAATATAAGAAATAATGTTACAAATGTAAATATGTAAATATATAGCAACTATAGAAGATAAATTTTTCAAATATGTATGTAATGATGTAACCATAGAAAATAAACTTTCACATTCTGTGAGAGATTAATAATAATTACAGTGTCTCCTGTCAAGCAAAAGAGAGAAACAAAAGATCCTGAGCAAAATAAACTTGCCCAATACGAGGAATAGAGGAACACTCACAAACCCCTTTTCATCAACGTCAATGCCAACAAAGATTTAATATGATATAATTTCATATGATTTGGTTTTTTTACCAGTGCCTCACCATGGAGTCCAAACTGGCCTTGTACTCACTCTGTGGCCCTGGCTGGCCTCAAACTAGCATCGACTCTCCTGCTTCCGCCTCCTGTGTGCTGGGATTACAGGCGTGCGCCGCCAGTTCAGCTTGACAGCAAAGACTTTAAAAGAAGATAGTCATACATTTATTTTACTTAGAAATATGGAGACAAAGATCCAGGGAAAAAACAATAAATCACCTTAGCAATATGAACTGTAAACAAACTAGCCTACGGGTAAAAAGATGACTTAATACTGGGAAACATATTCAAATGAGGTAGTGAAGATTGCGCGTAATGAAAACTCTGCATAATCTCCACAGATCTATATGACAGAATGCCACCAACCCACTCCAGTGAACGCAACAAACATTACTGATTTTGAAACTTTTCTTGGACTTAGAGTTGACAAGACCCTTGCTGGTGAAATACCAGATGAGCTGCCACAAAATTCAAGGAGAAAACACAAACATTTTTTCACTTTCACAGTAAGTAAAGCTTAGAAGATTTTTAAAAGCTCACAGCAACAAAATAAAACCATGAAGAAAAAGAAATAAAATGAATAAGAAATATCAGACAAAAGTTATCAGTACCTGCAATGTATAACTGCATGCCTAAAATTCCGAGATAATTACATGTGTGAAAAATTAAAACTAATGTTAACTAACAGCAGAATAATCAGATGTCAACTATGTAATAAATGATGCTTTAGAAAATATTTTCACAACAATGGCCACAAAAATATACTTAGGAACAAATTTAGCAATCAAAAAGTGGTAACATTCATGAAGGAAATATTAATTTTATTACAAAGAAACTAGTAAAAAGAAGCTAAGTAGTATGGTTTTCTTGGGTGGAAAAGGAAACAACATAGTGATAAAAGTGGTTTGCATTTTTAGTTTTTTAGAGTTTCCCATATGCCAGACGTTCCTAAATACTTTTAAGTATTACATCATTTATCCCTACAAAAATTCCTTCAAGCAATTCAATAATTATTTCCATTTTGAAAATAAGTAAACAGTTATTTTTATATGCATAAAGTCTCTAGGATAGATCCTATTTGTATCTATAAAACAAATCTCATCAATTTTGAAACAATTAAAATTCTATAACACACATGCTCTCACCTTATAAAATTAAACTAAAAACAACAGAAAGCCACCATGGAAATCTCCAAATGTTTCCAAATCAATCAGCACAGCTGCAAATAACCAATGGGTCAGAGTCTCAAGAGAAATTAAATATTTTAAATTGACTGAATCTGTCAGAATCTGTGTGATTCAACAAAACCAGCACTTGGAGGAAAAACATAGCATTAAATGGTGTGTTAGAAAACAAGAAAGTTCTCATAGGTCTTAAAAACCTATGTTAAAAACCTAAAACTTGAAGAGCAAAGGATGATCAAGGCCAGAATGTGGAAATAATAATAAAGAAAAGAAAAGAAATGAGATTCAGGCATGCCAGGGCATGCCTGTAGTCCCAGCACTCAGGAGGCTGAGGGAGAGGGATCACTTAAGTTTGAGGCCAGCCTGGGCTACGAAGTAAGCTCAAGGCCAGCCTGAACTACACAGTGAGACTCTGTTTAAAAAAAAGAGAGAGAGGCAGAGAGAGAAAGACAGAGATAGAGAAAGAGACAGAGAGACAGAGAAATTAAAAACAGAAACTAGGAATAAAAATCAATGAATCTCAAAATTAAATCATTGAAAACATCAATAACCTTGACAAGCACTGAATCAAAATGATCAATACATAGACAAGAAGAAATAACAATATTAGAAATCAAAAGATATGACCCCTACACATTCTAAAGATGTTAAATGGCTAGTAAGAAATGTGAACAATTTTGTGTACATGAATTCAAGAACCTGGAAGAAATAGACAGGCATACTACTGAAGCTCACTGAAGAAATAAGCCGACTCTCCCAACATCTAATTTCTAAAGGTAAACTTAAAGTTCAAATTTTTCCATAAGAATCCCATTGTGACCATGTTCCCTTGGGTCCCTAAGCCTGAGATGACAGCAATGCCCTGGAGGATCCAAAGGCTGGTCCTTGCCATCCGTGTCCCACCCCACACAGGACTTTGCCACCAGCGCAAGCATGTAGAAAAGTCCTACCACCATACAGTAGGAGCTGTGGCACTCACCTCTAGCATTTGCACTTGGTGAAAACACCAAAACAATGATAGAATCCGGGGATTACTGAAGACGGCCTCATATGAGATGGAAAAGACAGGCTTGCAAAAGCAGCAGCAGAGAAACCAGGCTTAAGGCACGTCCGTGAGGTAGGGATCCATTATACAAACAACCCTGGAGAAGATGGAGGAGCCATCGTGGAGTTTAGAGACAGCCACAGTTGGGAGAAATTAGATGAGAATCAGAAAACTACTGATGCTCACAGTGATGCTGTCAGGCCTGGCTGCTCACCTCTTGCTCCCTGCCGTGCTCAGACCCCTTGCAACACTTGCTAAATGCAGGACATGGCATGCTTGGGGTGCATCAGGTACAGGGGGACTCTGTTTCCCATGAAGCAATGCTCTACCCAGCCTTCAGCTGAAAGCAGCATGTGGGTCACTTATGCAAGGTGGGAAAGCCTATGGGCAGTGTCTCCCTCCACCTGTTGTTCTACATCCATAGCCTAGGCTGGAGAGAGACTCAGAGCCACCTGCAGAGAAGATCACCTCAGCCTTTAGGACCCCAAGAATCCCTACCAGAAAACCTTCCTCCTTAAAATGAGCGGGAAAAGTAAAATTCACACTAAGACCCAAAGGAAACTCTCAAGATATGAAAAAGGTGGTTGAGGGCTTGGAATGCCTCGAGTATGACAAAGGCCCTTGGCCTGACTGGGATGCTTTTTTTTTTTTTTTCACAACCCACAAATGCTGATTCAGAATAAGTTGGCCTTGTTGGATTACATCAGCACCTATTCTCTGTCAACAATCACACAGGAGCTTGGAGTGACTATGTCTTCCATAAATGTAGCCACGTGCCAGCCTGCAAGTGCTGTCATGGGTACCATGCTATGCAGGGACACATGCATGTGGCGGGGGGAACAGCCACTCCCTGCTCACTGGGCACCATGGAGATGAAGATGATTCTGCTCTGCCTGGCTTCTGCAGATTCCAAAGCGCTCCAGCGGTGGGCAGTTGTGGTGAGGGCAGCTGCGAGTGTAAACTGACACCATGGAAGAAGAAATGGCCCAGAAGAAAAATCAGTCTTGCCCGTGGTGTAGTTAATGGAGCTAAAGAAAATAACTTCAGTTTGAAAGACTTTGGAACCCTCTATTCTTATTTTGAAATGATCCATAACTATCCCTGGAGGGGGAAAACGGGTCAACAAGGCAAAGCCAGCCCTCCCTGCAGCCACAAGGTCTCCTCATGGCACTCTGCATTTTGCAGCTTTCCTTCGTTTTCTTCAGACTTCAAGAAAAACAGCTGTATCCATGGAAACAAGTAAACAAACCTTTCCTGAATGAAAAGTTCTCAGCTCTTGCCTAATACTTCTGGTTCCTTTCTTAACATGAAAATGTACCTCCTCTACCTAAGACTAACCCTGTCTGGGTATACAGTTCCATGTCTGCCCTAAACTCCTGTTCCTCTGAGTCAGATGCCAGGGTGTTTGGGTAAGAAAATCAAATCCAGAAGAAAGAGCTTTAGATTTACAATGAGAAAAATAACTGCCAAGATTTCAATAAAAATATCAGGCTGCTTTTAAGAATAAATGTGGAAAGTACCCAATTAAGCAGGAAGAAAAATATCAATTTTAATTCCATCCCAATTTATGGTCCTGGCTAAACTTAGCAGAGACTCAATTCAGAGTTAGAGTCCAGGAGGCTGGGTGAACAATGGATACATTTGACCCAGGGTCAGGCTGTGCCCAACAAGTTGAAATGTCTTGGTAGAAGAAAAAATTCTAACATGTAGAAAGGAGAAGTGTAGGGATAGATTGCCCATATGTTACACCACCATCCCTAACCTAGAAGACTAAGAAGCCATAATGTTATTAAAAGCAGACTAGAACAGCAGCTATCGAAACTCAAGGCATACAGTAAAATTTACGTGCTCTTTGAGAATTTTGTCTTAGTTGCATAGTCATGTGTGTGGCATGTATTTATATAACTGAAGAGGCTGGCATGTGACTATGTAAACATGGATTTATTTATACTGGCTGATGCGTTGAGTTGTACCTCATGGGAATCATTTCAGGGCCATTTCTCTGGTTGGTTTCTAGAGGCCTTGTATACCTAGGTTAGCACCAGCAAGGAATCCTGCTGGAAACCCACCTCCACTCTGGGCAGTCCTGAAAGCCAACCGAACACAGAAGAGCTTTGATTCACGCGTCTTGTCCCTTTAACCTAGAAACGAAGGTATCTTGAAGGAGAAATCTGCATGGATTCATGATGAACAACATGAGGAGGCTCAAATGTTCAGTGGGGAGAATAAGGCTAGCAGTGGATCCTGTCTGGGATAAACACTCCTTGATTTGCAAAGCACACCCAAGAGTGGGAAAGGAGGAACGAGAATGACCTCTCCTGTGCATCATAAGGCAGAGGAGACAGAAACGCAGAGAGGTACTTGGCTGTAGTGCAAGAAAGCCTGGCCTTCATCGGCCAAAGAAAGTACATGGCTAATGCACAAACTGGAAGTGCAATCAGTGAGAACCAGGGGGTCAGTCCATTAACAGGGACACAACCCTAAGAACCACTGCAACCCCCAACTGCCCCAGCATGCTGGGTGCTGCCCAGTGTTTACCCCGTTAGCATGCACTCCTAGAAGAAGAGAAAAATGGCACAAGTGTCTAAAAAACAAACTGGTGATTTCTATCCAAATTCGGATTAAAATAGCATTAGAAATACAGCTCAGTGGTAGGGCACTTGCTTAGCGTGTATGAAATCAGGCGTTCCATGCTCAGGATCATAAAACTAATGACTCAAACCTTTGCTTAGATAAGTATCTAATCTTAAGTCTAAGAGTTTGAGGGAGAGGGTGGAGGGAGGAGGGAAGAGGAGGGGATGTGAAAGAAAAAAGATGGGCTATGCACACGTCCAACTCTCCAAGGTGAAGGGGAGCGTGATGTGTGCAAACACAGATTGATGACAATAAAGGAAAGCATAAGAAGAAGACAGCCCTGACCACCGGTAACTGTGGCGCCAGCCAGGTGGTCAGTCTCTCCTTTGGGATTCTTCGCATTATCAGCATCCGATGAGGGCTCTCCCTGATACGGCCACTCCGTGATGGAGTGGCCAGAGATAAAAATGAAGTCACTGGTCAGCAACAGAAATGACAAACTTCCCCAGTCCTAGCTAACGCCAGATGCTATTCCCTTGTCCCATTCCCAGTAAGATACAGGATATGACGCCCAAATCCCAAGGAGAAAGGGTCAGCTTCAGCTCATACTTAGAGATCTCAGCCCATGCATAGGGAAACCAGCATGGTGGGCGAGCCTGCAGAAGGACAGCTGCTCGCGCTGTGCTGCCCAGGAAGGCCAGAGCCAGGGGCAGTGGCCCTCCTGTCCCACCCAGACTCTACGGCCTAACAGCACATTCAGGTCTGAACTCACAGTGGATTAACCCCATTTTGAGCAAAGCACCCCTGCTATGGCTGGTAACTGTCCGCTGTCAACTTGACCCAAGAATATCCTAGCCTTGACTCAAGGTGAGGCTCAATGGGTGGGGACCACAATAACGACACCCAACAGGCAAAGTTATGCTTCGTGCTCGGAGAACAGCTACAGCAGTTGGCTTTTTCCTTCATCAAGTGAATCACTGTCGTTTGCCTATGGACACCTGTTCAGAGCCAAATATTTGACTTGGGGTGACCCACGGCTCTGTAGCAGTGACCCTCGGCTCTGTAGCGCTGCCCCTTCTCCAGCTGTCCCAGGCCTGGGTCCATGACAGCTGGGTCTGATGACTGTAACTGTCTGTCTGCCCGTGGACTGCACCTCTAGTCAAGGATCCCAAAGCCCCAGTGGGCTGGGCAGGGCAGGACAGGGTCTGGGCAGAAAAAGGATGGAGGCTTTATACACAGATGTGCAGCAATGTTAAGAAGGCGAGGGAGGGGAATAGGCTGGTGCCGAGGAAAAGAAGCAGCCGTCTATACAGTGACTGAGAAAATAGTTTTTATTTTTTTGAATTGTAAAATATTCTGGAGGGGAGAGTGAAACCTTTTAACACTTTTAATAAAGTTAGAGTTTCATAAAAAGAAAAAGAATATCCTAGCCAATGAGGAAAGCTCTGGTGTGTCACATAGGCTGCATGCTGAGGTAGGAAGACCCACCCTGGCTATGGATGACACCAACTCACAGCCAGATGTATCCTGCAGGGAATAAAAAGGAAAGCAGGGTGGCATCGCTTTCCTTCCGTGGAGCTCTGCCCTGCCCCATCTCCTCTGGGTGTTCATCTCCACAACCCCCGGGCCTCCCGTGCAGGCTCAAGCCTTCCAGAGCACATGCTTCAGCTCTGACACACACTTGCATGCAGCTGTGTGGGGAGCTGCATCCTCTGTGCCTGACTGGATCCCCCAGCTCTCCAGCAGGCAGTGGCTAGCTCGCCCTCCTCCACCCCTGCTTCCACAGGTGGCCACTGTGAGCCGGCACTGTAAATTCTTTACATAATATATAAATATACAGTACATTTTCCTGTTCAATCTGTTTCTCTAGAGAACCCTAACTGGTAAACCCATACCCCAGTCACTTTCCAAAAGCCCTGCCACTGCATGTGTGAGCTCTTGAGGGGAGAATCCTACATCCAACCTGCACCTTTCCACCCTTGGTCCCCAAAAGACTTCCGTGTATCTCCCTATTGTAAACACATTTAGCTCATCCCTATGCATCACCAAAGGTTCAGCAGATCCAGCACTGCTATAACGTCCAAGTCTAAAGTCTCCACTGAGATTCAAGGCACACTCCTAACTCTGAGTCTTGGTAAAAATCAAAAAGAAAGATTAATACATCCAACACACAATGGCACAGGGTAAACATTCCAAAGGGGAGAGACGGGGCATAGAAAGGAATGACCAAAACCTGCAGGGTGGACGTTAAATCCTACAGATCCACGTCCAGGGCCTGGGCAGGCTGTGGTGAGATGTGAGCCCCAAGGGCTAGGGCAGCCCTGCCTCCACCGCACACCAGCTGCAGCCTGCGTGGTCTCTCCTGGCTTGGCTCTACTCACAGTCTATGAGTTTCCTCAACAAACCTTCTACACACTTTACAGTGCCAACTTCCAGGTGTCTTCATGGCACTGTGAACATGAAGCAGTGTGACAAGGAAGGCACCAGGGAGGGAGACACAGCCTTTCACGTGGCTTCACTCTCACAGCTTCACACACGGCCCTCTCAGGGACACATGGCGTGGGAGGCCACCTTGTGAAACACGGATGGTAGTTTCCATGACCTCATAACTCTTGCATTCCGAATGCCTGACAAAACAGCACCAAATAGGTGACACCAAAGTATGCCACTAACTCAAGCAGTGCCCCAGCGCTGTTGTAACATGGTCACACAGGTCTCCAAGTGCTTGGAGGGCTGAACTCTGGAAAAACCTTTCCTCATTGATCCGGAATGCACTAAGCGCCCTGGGACTCTCTTCTCAAACCAAATGATTTTATTTTTGTTCCTCTGAGCCTGTAAGAGCTGAGGTCCTGCTGATGCTGAGATGCTCTGAAGCCATCTTTTCCACTGTTCTGAAACAAAGCAATTCCTTCTCTTTAGTGCTAATCATTTTTAGCAACCTCACTCTCCAAAGAACCAACTTTGCAAGTGCTTTCATTCTGGAAAAATTCGCAAATGGGCATTGTGCTCCTTATTCTTACAGTAGACTTGGCTAAAAGTAGCCAGAAATAGCCATGCCGCTTGAACACTGGCTGCCTTAAAATTTCCTTTGCAACATCAGTCTTCTACCTTTAATCTCAGTCTCCTCAGCACCAGGACTTGAAAAAAAATATGGACACATCTTCTCCCGGAATATAACATACATGGTATCTAGTTCAAATGACAATAGAATTCTTGCTCTGAACTGAGAAACCCCTGAGCCTGGCCTTTACTACCTTCATTGCTATTGGTTTTCTGGTCTTCTCAGGATCAACCAGGACCTTCCATCAAGCTCAGCATTCTAGGACTTCTCCAGCCCACATCTCCATGCATTTCCAAACTCCTCCCACAAACCAGTTCAGGAAGATTCTAAACCATACGGCCAGGTAAACTCACAACAATAACCTCATTCCTGATGCCAAAATCTGTTTAAGTCAATTTCTTCATCACTAGGACAAACACCCAATGCATCCAAGTTAAAGGAGGAGGGGTTTATTTCGGCTCACATTCTTTAGAGAATTCAATCAATAATCAACTGACTCTCACACAGGCAGGTTCTGGTGGAGGAAGGCTACTCAGGTCATGGTAGAAGCAGCATGAGAAAGGAGGAGTCGAGAAGGAATTACGTCCTTCCGAGCCATGCTCCCTGTGATCCACTTCCTCCTACCTGAGCCCACCTCCTAACACCGCTGAGCACGCCATCCTAGTGATCCAGTCATCTTCAAAAATCCTCATCTCTGAGCACCTCAGAGTCTGATGGGACACTCTAGATCTAAACTACAACCTGCCTCTTCTCCAAAACAGATTCTATCTGGGCTTTCTTCATCCTGCCTTGCAATAAACATAATTAGGACAACAAACCATAGAATTGATTTGTTTTCTGTCAATATTTAATTCAGAACAGAACTGAATTTCCTGAAATGGCTTTAAGGTCATCTAATCCAAGACCAGGCAGATCTTACCATGAGCCCTTCTGAACTTCCTTTCTCTGTGACAGCCTTTCATTCTCCGTAATTGCTATGGTTTGTTCCTGGATGTCTCCCCAAAGCCTTGAGTGGTCACAGCTTTTTGGAGGCAGCAGAGTCCGGAGCTTGTGACTGGTTGTCTCAGGCTGGGATCGAGGCTGTGAGTGCCGCGCTCTTCCTAGGACGGGTAGCTGCAGAGAATATAACAGAGGAAAAGAGGCTCGCTCCTCCCCTTTCAACCTTTTGCTCTTGTTGCTTTTGCTGTTTTCCACTGTCATGAACTGTTGTCCCTGTGCCATACTGCACTGCCTCAGAGCCAGCACGTTATGGACTGAAACCTCCACACTGTGAGGTAAGTGTGCCTTTCCTTCCTTAATTCTGGGTATAGGATATTTTGTCTCAGCAACAAGAGAAAGGTATCCAGGATAATAATGCTCACTATATGTAATTCTTACTCATGACACAACAAGTTTAATTCATCTCAGTGAATACCTCAGGCCCTTAGGTCTTTACTTTCTCATGGACACTGATTGAGAAGGTCAGTGGGGTGTTTCATGGATGGCTTTATTAAGCCTCACTACAACCCCATGAAAGCAGAAGTCTTATCATGCCCATCCTTCAAGCGGAGACACAGCAGTAAGGTAACTGAGCTACAGTCTAAGGACCCACATCCAGGCAGCCTGGCAAAGCTGTTTTACCACAGAAGCCATTTTGGCTTGCATCAAAATGCTGCCATAGTTGACTCAGTTATCCAAGGTCAAATCCCGAGACACCGAAGGCTTTCTGTGCTATCTATGCTACCACAGATTTTGTACTCAGCTATAGAAGATAAACCACTTCTTACCTCTGACCTCCTTTCCATTCTCACCACACTGTGCTCTACTGGGTCCTCATGTTCTGTCCTGAGCTACTGGAGAAACTTATCAACTGCCATGTTTGCCTCCAGTCACCTTCTCCTGTAAGTCAGAAGGAATTCCCAAAGAAGTTTTGGATCATGCGACTCCAGACAGAGTAACCAAACACTCTACTTTAAAAACCCTACACACTGCAGCTGGTCACTTAGAAGAATCTACCAAGTTGGAAGCCCCATCCTATTTTCTAGCCTTATCACCATGACCTTCCTTCTTTCCAAAGAAATTAAACTATTTATCACTCCTGAACAATTCCTGAACGCTCTTATCTTTGCAAACTATCTCTGGTCCATGTGAGCTTCCAAGTTCCGAAGTCCTATCCATGCTGGATCCAACCCAGTGTCACTCGGTTTCCCGGACAATGTGGATTAGTGAAAAGACAAACAAAAAACACAGGTGTGGTTTTTCCCATTATTCTCTCTCCTCTGCCTCCACCACACTCATGCTGTCATGGCAAGACATCATTTTCATCCTGCTTTCTTCTCTTTCGCCACTTTGCTGATATTTATTTAGAGGAATGATCACATTCCTCCTTACACAGGGTTTTTCTTTTCTTTCCTTTTTTTTCCTACTAAGTTTTTAAATCCTTAAAGACACAAAACATTTTATTCATCTTTGACTCATGCCAAAAACTATAAAATAAGTACTCATAAACTAATTGAACACTGTCAATATTCACATTGTTGAACACAACAAAATCCTGTGATCACACTCTCTAAAGCCTTGATCATTCGCTGCTGAAAACTCTCAAGTTGCAAGGGAGAGACTGCGTAAGGATTTTTAGGCTCCAACATATAAATTTGGGGGTCGCAGCTTTCTCATCAATGGACATAATCTTTCTTTACTTTTTCTCTAGCACAACTGAATCAGGACCTCATCTATAGTCACGTGATACTACTTCCTTTTGTTTGTGCACTGGGCCACCAGAATTTACCAGCTGAGTCTGTCATCATCCAGCATGGAGAACCCTATCGAGTTAACCTGATGACCAATCCACGTGCCTTCATTACGATTCCAAGACTAAGGAGCTCAAGTCATGGAAACAGGACCTGCCTCCCCCTACCACATTATTCCAGGTCACAGAGAATTCTGAATGAGTGCACTTCAGCTGGCCACGCGGGTGGACAGAGCAGGTAGCTGGTGTGGGGAATGTCGCCAACCTGGATAAATTCCTTTCCAGTTCAGAAACCTTTTAAACCATTGTTTGATTACCAGAGTCATTTTCCTGTATGAAAGTGGTTAGCTAGTGTGAAAAAAATTCACTTATTTCTTCCATTTCTAGCTCATTTCTAGCTTGCTTTTTATTTAATGTCTTTGGAAATTTTCTTTAAGAAATTCACTACTTTTTTAAATTTTTAAAATGTGGGCAATGGGAAAATACATCCAAAAGGAGCAGCGCTCAACACGACATGTGCAGCGTTTCACCTCTCATCCCAGCTTCTTCTTGGCCTTCCTGGTTTCTGGTAAAGCAAGAAGCCAAGAGCTCTGCCAGAAATGCAAAATGGTGAGACTGAAATTAGCCATCTAGCAGGACATCCCAAGCAGCGGGCCTGCCTGACTTCCAGTGGGAATTATTGTGTGTTCTACCAATTCCCTGGGATCCAACAAGAGGGAATTCAGAGAAATGCAACAAAAGTATGAAGAAACTGTGAGGTTGATTGATGAGGCGCATCACGAGGGCTAAGTACAGTAGGCTCGGCCAAACAGTGACCGGCCGGAGACACGATGAGCAGTTTACAGAGAGCATAATCACTGCGGAAAGGAGAGGCAGGGGCTGCCCTGAAAGTGGGCCCAGTTGCTCCTTCTCACTGTTAAACATGGGACTCCCAAGGCTTTGGATTTCAATTGTCTGCTAGAGGAGTAAGCTCCAATGTTTTCCAGAATCTTTTAGAATAACGGGAAAGGTAACACACTGGTGATGGCAAGTTCATATTTCACCTTTACAAAAGATAGGTAGCTCTTCAGATGTGCTTGGCATAGGAGCACTGACTGATAACTAACAAAGATGTAAATCAATGAACGGTGTCCTGAAACAGGAAAGGCAGAAATGGGCCCCTGGTGTGAGGCCTGGGAGGCAGGAAACGCAAAGAAAAAGAAAAGATAACCCGACCAATGTTCCGCAGGTTGATAACCCAAAGTTCCCATCAGTTGGAGTCCAGACCCAAAAATCCAGCAAGCATATCTAATAGTGTCCCCAGCTTCCCCAGAGCTCCCACCTACTACATGGTACATTTCAAGCCCAGAGAGATTGCCTGCCTGTGTCTGTCCTAGGGACTAGCCTAGGGCCTAGGACCACGAAGGGTGTAGGGAAGCTGTAGGGCAGGAGCAGACGGGAGGTGGCTCATAGGACCAAGGTGACCTCTGCCACCACTGAGGACCCAGGAGCCTCCAGTTCTTTCTACTGGAACCTTACCCAGGGCAGTGAGGGACAAGTTACAAAACTGAAGGAAAGATGTGCAGCCCCTCAGCAGGTCCAAGAACAACTGACCACTGGCCTTTCTCTGAAGCTGGTGCTGGGACTGTCACAGTGAGTGTGGCCTGGCGCACTTCTGGAGCTCCAGGGGCAAACTGGCCCAGAAATGGACCCCTATTAGTAAGCGACAACAGGGGCAAGCAAGGGCCCGCAGAGGACATCTCTCCCAGCACAGAGAGTTCTCAAGACATGGTCCTAGCAGCAGGGAAGCCTGACACGATGCAACCACTGCCACGCAGCCTCACTTTCCGCTTACCAATCCTTTCACCCGGAGATCACTATCTCAGAGCATCGGTGATGAAAACCAAGTGGATTCATGCCGCCGCTTCTCCCCCCATGCCTGCTTTCCTCATGAGCACAGCCCTTTCTTTCCTGGGGCACAACTGGGCTTCCTTCCAACCCCAACCAGACCTGCCCGTCAGCCTAGCGTGGGCACGGGGCACCTGCTCCATTGCCTTCTAGGCTGGGTCCTAGGGAATGGGACATTCCTCCTGCCCATAATATCCAAGGTGAGGAAGGACTGCGGC
>PVKN010016483.1:0-17863 GCA_004027915.1 Capromys pilorides | reverse complement strand
AGTTGCCTGAGCCCTCCTAAGCAGGCGCTTTAGACCACTGAGCCATCTCGCCGGCCCGAAGTTGGTTTCTTATTTGCTCGCATATGTTGAGGTATGTTATGTGTTCAACATTATATTTTTTGATGTATTTACTAAGAAATGAAGTCTAATTTTTTATTTGATCTATTACGAAGATTTATATTCATCTTCCTGTTTTGATGAAATATTGATTACATCTGTCCTTTATTGGGTATCAATAGAAATTCCTGATGAGAACATAGTTCCACTAATAAAATAAAATTATTTTTAGCTTTTCTGAAATATGTAGTTACACAAAAAAGAATACTTACTGCCTGTTTTGAGACAGCACTGCTGGCAATGATTTGGACAGATCCTAGGGATAAGCAGCTAGGCAGTAGAACATGTGCTGGTGTCTTCTTCAGTCTGTCAAGGCTAAGTCTGCTTGATAATTTAGCAGTAAGGATCTCCTTAGAACTGTAAATCACTGAGTTCAAATCCAACTTGAACTACACAGGGAGACCCTGTGCCCCTTGCTACGGGCATGCAAGTCTGGCTCCTGCTCACTTGGTTGAGGTTTGCCGAGGTGTGCTGTGAGGGACGAGAGTGCGCTGCGGCGGGGCTTCTGCACTTCCGGGTAGAGTTCTCAGGGTTGGGGACAAGGGAGCAGCAATGGCAGCTAGCGTGGTCCTTGGCTTTTTTTCTTTTTCTCTTTGTGAAAGTTAAAAAATAACAACAACAACAACAAAAAAAAACAGGAGTTAAGTGACTAATATCTTAGAGCATTTTCAGTTGAAAAGGATTAAAAGATTTTATTTTAGCTCTTTAGAACAATTTTATAAATAATTATTCCTTAAATAATATAAATAGTATTATTAGCACTTAGGAGGTGCAGGCAGAAGGATTGTTCCAAGTTTGAGGTCAGCTTCGGCTACATAGCGAGTCAAGGCAGCCTCCCGCCCCCAAATTATGTAATATATATATATAGAGAGAGAGAGAGAGAAAGAGAGAGAGAGAGAGTGTGTGTGTGTGTATGTATTCCATTAGGAACTCAACTAATGTTATAATTTAGCTTTCAGTACAAACATAGTAACATTTTATGGAAATATTTTATATATTTCAATTGCCTTTGAATAAGTTAACAGCCTACAACTTGTAACCTCTCCCCTTCTCCTTTTTTTCCTTCTCTCTTTCTCTCTGACTCTGTGTGTGTGTGTGTATGTGTGTGTGTGTTACTAGCTTGAACGCAGAGCTTCATGTATGCTATGCAGTTGTTCTACCACACAGTTGCATCCTCAGATCTTTTTAGAATTTTATTTTGAGATAAGGTGTTGCTAAGTTGTTCAGGCTGGCCTTGATAATTTTTACTTTTTAAAATTTTTACACGCCGAAGCTTATCCTTTACATGATTATCAGGTCAGTACCCCAAATAATAACATACAGCAAATTCATTTTATTTTCTCCACAACACATTCTTGAGTTTCGCAAGCTTTTCATTGTGTTTTGGAGACAGAGTCTGCCCCTTAGTCCACATTGGCGGGGGCTTGCTGAGCTGCACAGGCAGGCTCCACCTTGGAGTTTATCTGCAGCCTAGTGGGGGCTGGGGTCATGGTCCTGTGCCACCCTGCCCAGCCTGTCTAATAATTTAGTTAAGGTAAATTAGGCACAGCCCACATACATGTGTTTTTTCAGAATATACTACGTTAAGGCTGGCTGCTATTGCTTCATACAAGGTTTTTTTTTTTTTTTTTTTGGTTATTGGAATTTGAACTCAGGACCTTTTGCTTGCCAGGCAGGCAGTTGCACTGCTGAGTTATGCATCCAGCCCTTGCTTCATTCAAGTTTTGATTAAGTGTATGCTACTTCTTCGTAAAAACACTGGCCTTTAAGAAAGTATAAGGGCCCCGGGCATGATGGCACATCCTGTAATCTCAGCACTCGGGAGGCCGAGGTGGGAGGATGCTGGGAGTTCAATATGTAGTGAAACTGTTTCCAAAAGACCCCCTCACCTCCCAAAAAAAGTGTAAGAGGAAAAATTACTGAATCCCTTTCTTAGTAGATTTAAGAATGAAAAAGTTATCATTGATATACATGTTGCTTGAGTTAAAAAACATAGGGCAGCTGACAGCCTGTGTTCATCAGATTTCTGAGAGTTGTAAGGTCAGACGAGGGACCCTTTGGGTGAGTACCGAGTCCGCATGAGGAAGCCAGAGGCGCTGCCCCAGAACGTGAAGGGATCGCCTGCAGAGCCGCATGCAGAGGCGAGGAGCTCTCTTCATAAGCGCAGAGCTCGGATTTGCTGAGCCTTCTGGGTCCGTGACAGCATCCCTGTGCCGTCCCGTGGAGCAGGCGCTCCTTTCTTTATCCATTTATGTGGGTTCCTGGCTCATTCGCTGTGGACAGAGGCCGGCAGATTGCCTGGGACCCCTGCCTGTCTGCCGGCTGTGGGCCGCAGAGGGCCCCCTCCCGTGCTCTCTGCTGCAGCTGCTTCCCTGGCCCTGAACACTGTCTCTGTGACCTGGCACTGTTCATTCTGTCTCCTGCCTGCCTGGTCTTTCCCGTTGAGCCCCGACTACCATCTTGGTGGTCGTTTCTTGCTGCGTGGCCTGCAGCAACTCCTGGATATAGAGACTGCCGGGTGTGGTTGTGGCTGTGGCCCTGGTTGTGGCCACTCAAGTGCGAGGCCAGTGGCCTGAAGTTTCATTAAAAAAGAGGAGAAGAAAAGCCAGAAGATCTGCCTCCCTCCAGTGATATTCTGGCCAATAAGTAGAACGCCCGGGGCCTTCTTCCTGTGCTTGGCTGGTGGATTTGCCAGTGTGAGTTTAACTGTCTGATTTTTAGCAGCCTCTGTTGGCTGGGGTCCAAGAGCACCAAACCCCAAAATTGCAGAGGTCATGTTTTATTCCTTCTACCCCTGCTGATTTTGCTTCACAAAAGCCTGACTGAGTCAAGCCTCCGGAGAAAGCGAGCGCTTCTTGGGCCCATGGGCCTGTGCCCCAGACACCCTTGGAGGGCGTAGTGGAAGCTGCTCCCTCCTCCCTGGGAGGAGCCTTCCGAGCCCTGAGGGCGCTGCTGCCCCTCTGTGCCTCTTTCTTCTGTGGAGTGAGACCTTTGAGGGCCAGGGTTCGGGGCTGTGCTGGGGTTTACGTGGATCCTGCTGTGACTGTTCTTGGGTATCTGAATTTGCGTTCTTCCTCTCTTTTAGGACTGGAAATTTAACCCAGGGCCTCCACACAGCTACATTCCCAGTGTGGGAGGTTGCCTCTGCCCCCTTTTCTTTTTTAAATAATTATTTTTAATATTTGCTTACTCATTTATTTTTTGTTTTGTTGAGACAGGATCTTGCTATATAGCTCAGCCTGGGTCCAACTTGGGGTGATCCTCCTGCCTCAGCCTCTTGAGCGCTAGGATTGTAGGTGTGCACCATGAGGCCTGGCTAACTTTAAACATTGTTATAATTTTTTTAGTTTGTAATAAATTTTTTTTTTACCCTAGTGTGTATTTGAATGTGTAATGATTATGTTCATGTGGGGTTTGGCACATGAACATAACACATCCTAGTTGTTTTACCTCTCCACCCCTTTCTCAGATGCCCCTAATTTTTTTTTTTTTTTTTTTTTTTTTTTTTTTTTAATTCAAGATAGAGTCTTCCTAATAAGTTGCCCTAGGTGGGTCTCAAACTACTGTCATACCTGCTTCAGGCCTCAGCCTGGAGTGCTGAGATTATAGGTGTGTACTGCCCTCTGCTCTTTGAGCGCTGTTTGGTTTTCTATGATGTAACACATTTGAAAATTGCTCTCTGTACACCTTGGAGAGGTAATCGTTTTCTCCAGCTTCTTGGTGATAGTCAGTAGGAAAATGGCCGGAGATAGTGCTGGAAGGGTGTGCGAAGAACAGCGGATGCTGAAAAAGCGTGAGCAGGACGCACCCTCGTGGCGAGAGGTAGCTGCCCCGAGTGCTCCCTGAGCTGCCCGAATCCTCTCCCCTGCTTAAGCACTTGCTGCTGATGCTGGATGGATGAGTAATTGTGCCAGGGACCTTTGTGGGGTTGCGCAACCGTGCCCTGGCCGTGATCTGTGATGTTCCTCTCTCACGGGCGGGATGCCCTTGGTAGCCAGAAGTTTTCATTCAAAGGCTGATGGTAGAAGCATCCAACCTGCTTGGAGATTTTACCATGAGTGTTGCTTTTCCTAATTCATATTTGGTTTCTAAATGTCTATAATTTTTTCTTCAATTTTAAGTAACCTCAGGAATGTTTATTTAGATCAAAAGTGGCTTGGAGTTGCGTAGCTGGTATTATTTAACACTGCTCTGGATGTGTTGAGTGTATGTTGTCTTCTTGTCATTTGTGAGGTTTTCTTTAGGGCCCAGTTAGGTGATCCTTTTTATAAGTGCTTTTTAAACATTTTTTAAAAATGTATTTGGTACAGGGTCTCACTATGCAGCTTGGACTCGTAGTGATCCTGTTGTCAGCCTCCCCAGTGCTGGGATTATAGGAGTGAGCCACCCCTCCTGGTCTTGGTGGCTTGTTCAGCACACCCCCGAGGGGCCAGGGTGATCAAAGCCTGCTCTCTGCAAAGCCTGCTCTCTGCGCTTGCCTATGCAGGCGCTTGGTCTGCTGAGCTATCTCGCTGGCCCTAAATGGTTCTTTTAAAAAGATTACTTGTGTCTGCCTCTGTGAGGCCTTCTGGACTAGAGTGTTCCCTCTCTTGAGAGTGCCTGTCCTGGTCTGTTCTCCCATAGGCTCTGACCAGGCAGAGGAAAGCTTGGGGAGGCAGCCCCGTGCACCAGGGCCTGTTTCTTTGAGAACTCGGGCTACCTTTTCGGTTTTAAACAGGTGGGATATTTGCTGTGTTGCTCAGGCTGGCCTGCAGCTCTTGGGCTCACGCGGTTCCTCTGCCTCAGACTCTGGCCCTAGTGTTTCAGTAGTTAGGTCTTTCCTGAGCATGAATGGAATGTTTTTTTAGTGTTACTACTAAAAAGAAATTAACTGCTTAAGGGGGGACAGAACACCTCCTTTGGTTGCTGTTGACTACTTAAGTTCTTTAATTTCATGAGACAAGATCATTTTAGAATTTAAATGATGAGAGTAAGACATAAAGCATGGCTTTTGCTCTGCAGATTTATACCAGGGAGTGGTCCGAGTGGGACAGCAGGCTCAGTGTGATTTCGGGCTTCGAGCCTCGGGGCAGGCTGAGGATGAATCTGGTTGATTCCTCTCTGCTTTCTTCCTTCTCTTCTATGCGGGCATTATCATGCTTCCAGGATACACTATTGCTCTGGCCTTTCACTGTGTCCGGATGCGATTCGGGGTGGTTCTGAAGGGCAGGCTGCACCAGGCTGCGAGGGTTCAAATCCTGTCTGCGCTGCTTGTTAGCTCTGTGGGTTTGGGCAGGTCACTGAATCTCTTCTGTGTCTTGGTTCACTCATTTATTATAACCGTAGATTTGTTGTAGGGATTAATGAGATATGTGTGTAAACACTGAAAATACTATCTAATACTATAGATGTATCCAGTATGTTCAATAAATGTAAGATATTGTCATTAATACCTTTGGAAAGTGGGAAGCCTATTTCACATTTGTGAATGATATACCAGTTTGGATAAAGAATAAATTTTAACTGCTGACATTTTAAAAAGGTCTAGATATTAATTGTCTGAGTTCTTTGAATTGCTAAGTACACTAATCTTTTGGGTGTTAAAGCAGTGTTCATGGACGTTAACTGTTGTTACTGCTTAAATCATGCTTTCCTTTTGGAAAGGCTACCATTGATGGATGCTGTCTTAATTCATGTGTGCTGATCACTTTTTTGGGGGGATACTGGGGATTGAACTCAGGACCCTGCAGTTACGAGGCAGGCACTTACTCTACTGAGCTATCTTCCTGAACCACGTGTGCGTTGAGATGAACAGTTCTCCTTGTAGATGATCTGTTGTTTGGGCTTTATTAAATTTATAGAATAAAAAGAAAACTGGGTTAATTAAAATTTCTCTTGATTTTTAACCTCTAATGTTATATTAATAAGCTTTCTCTTGCCTGCTTTGCAGCAGTGTGACTGGTGTCCCCTTTAGGGTGTGGGTCTGGGTGGCAGTGGTCCTGCACATGTAGTGGGCATTGGTTAAAACTCTGCCTGTGATGGGTTGATTGTGGTACCAGGGTTGAACCCAGGGCCTTCTTACTAAGCTCCAGTCCCAGCCCTTATTAGGGTTTTTTAAAAATTGTGTTTGGTACAGGGTCTCACTGTGCACCTCGGACTCATAGTGAGATCCTCTTGTTTTCAGCCTCCCCAGTGCTGGGACTGCAGGTGTGTGCCACCATGCCAGGTCTCAATGGCCAGCTCAGTGTGCCTGGAGTGGGGCTGGCACGGCATGTGGTGTCAGGGTCGAACCTTAATAGTTTTTATTTTGAGACAGGTTCCTGCTCGCTTGCCTGAGACTGGGCTTGAACTTGAGCCCTTTGTGTCTCAAGCAGCCACCACATCGAGCTACTTATTTTCAACAATAGAAGCAGGCAGCACTTAAGAGAAAGCTTGGTCTGACTGCATTAGTTTTTATGGTCTAAGGCTAGTTGTGTTTTAGGTGCTTAGATGTAGGAAAATAGAATAAGACATAATATCATGCCTTTGCCTAGATCCAGAATATTGCAGTGTAAGGTACATGAGGCCGTTGGAAACCTATAAGGGTGATATGGCCAGAAGGGGAATCCCATTGGTTAACAACTTAAAATTTACACTTTGTTTTTGCAGAGTGTAGCTTTGATGCTACCTACCTTCAAAACTGTTGAGTACTTCTTGGTCCCTACCCACTTGTTAAGTATGATCTGGTACTTTTGGGGGAGAAATGACCCATTAGGTTCTGGGTAGCTAGGCTGACACTGGGGTGTGGAGTGTGAGGATGGGAAGGGGATTGCGGAAGGAGTCCCTCAGATGCTGGGTGTACGAGGCTGGCCCTTGCGCTGGCTGCTGGAGCTCCTTCTGGAAGGTGGGTACGCAGGGGCTCCTCCCTCGAGGCTGCTGCACAGCGTTCATTGCAGCCAGGCAGCTGAGGTGCACTAGAAGTGACTGTCACACGCTGTTACCTTCTTGAGTAGTGCAGAGGCAGTGGGGGTGTGAGACACACATTAGACACCCACGGCACTGTGCCAGGCACCGTAACTCATTCATTGTGAGCTTTCAATGGTTGTCTGCAATTTTCCTTTAGAAAAATGGATAATGGCGGTGCCACCTGCTTACTTGTATGGGTGTTTGGAGGATTAATGAGTTAATTATGGTCAGTGAAGGCAGCAGCACCTACTGTGGCCATAATTTTTCTTTGCTTCTTCAGGGAAGCTTTGGCTTGAGGGAATAAAATAGCTGAAGGAAGATCAGATTGGAGTGGGCGGTCTGTATCGTAGTTCTGTGTTTCTAGCCCAACTGTAGATCAGATTCCTTTCTAGCCTGAAATTTCTATTTTTTTTTTTTTTTAACCGAGCCAAATGTTTGACCTGCTCTTTTGTTTGAAAAAGAACAGATGCTTCTTCTGTGAACATATTAATAAAAATGTTAGTGGTTTCTCCCATTGCAAGGGAAGAAGATGGGTCAGAAATGAGGGTAGGTCCGGTGAGTTCACTCTTGGTTTCCTGCTGCGGGTACACTCTTTGAGAGTTGCTATTGTTTTTATTTTGTTGGTTTGCAATTTCCTTTGACTAAGAAATTTCATTTGGTTTGAAATTGATCAAACCAAAACAGAATAAAAAGTGTCAACACACACTGCAGTTGCTTTAAAGACCAAGAATGTCAGCATGAAATTAAAATGAATAGATTGACACTTCTGCTTTGAAATTTTTACTAAATCCAACTTAAAGCAACAGTGAAAACTTCTGACTTCAATTTACAAGGGAAAGTTTGGCTTTTTTCAGTGTTTTTAGGTTTAAGGGTATTGACATTGGGGTGTTCTGGGTTAAAATTTGCTTCAACCTTCTAAGGTTCCTGGGATTTCAGTCAGCCTTGAGTTGTAGCCTAGCGAATGTGTACTCTGCAGTTTTGAGAGACTAAGTATGGGAGAGATGGATATGCTGTTCCCTCCCATCCATGTGTAACTGTTAAAAAGAGCACTATTGTCGTGTGAATTCTTATTCTTTTGAGCTTGCTTTTGAAGTAACTTTCACAGAGAATTCCTGTTACCTAGACATTGATGACGGACTCACACCATTTCCTTTTTTTTTCTTAGACGTTCCAACCTCAGAGCAGCCTGAACTGTTCCTAAAGAAACTGCAGCAGTGCTGTGTCATTTTTGACTTCATGGACACCCTATCTGATCTTAAAATGAAAGAATACAAGCGCTCCACTCTTAGTGAACTGGTGGACTACATTACAATAAGCAGAGGCTGTTTGACAGAGCAGACTTACCCTGAAGTAGTTAGAATGGTGAGTTCCTTGTTTTCGCCGCTGACACTTTTAAGCATCTTCCGTAGCAACTCACAGGTATATTTATTGCAGAACGAGGTCACCGGAGGGAGGTGACCTCCACACACGAGAGCCACACCTCTGAGAGCTAAGCAAAAGTAGTCGACACTAGAATTGGAAGAGCACGGTTTCATGAGGAAGAAGCCCAGAACTTTTCAACTGCAACAGCATTGAAGGAAGCCATGACTTCAAAATACGAAGCCACGATTGCCAGGGTATTATTGGATTTCTGGCCTGGAAAAAGAAAAGACACAGGAGAAATCAACAAAAATTTTAGATGTATGTTTGAAAAATATTCCACCTTGTCAGATGTCTTGGTATTTTTTTCTTCCCCTCCCTGTTCATTATGGTATATTGGAAATGGGCTTACTTTTGATAAAGTTATGATTTGTGGAATGTAGTTAAGGCCTTTCTTGGTTGGCTTTGTAACTAATGCTTTTTTCATGATCTCCTTGAAATCACGGGTGACTGCTTTCATGATTTTAGAGCATTATTTTCTAGTTTGCATAGCCATTTGGAAGTCTAGGAAAAAAGTAACAGCAAGTGTTTACTTATTGTGACTATAATTGTGTTAGTTTTTTAGAAGTTGAGCCAGAATATGATTGTTGGGTTTCTGTGAGAGGACTGCCTTTCTTGACTCCTGGAGGATCTGGAATCTAGAAAGAAAACACCATTTAGGGCTGGGTGGGAGGAGAGGGGAGATGGGTTGCCTCCTGCGAAACCAAGCCCTGGAGGCTCAGGAGGGGGGGGGGTGCATCCCTGAGAAGCCCAGCAGGCAGCGGCGGCGTTTGCATGTTGTGGTGGTCGTCCGTGGAGCTTTTGTGCAATCCTCTATCGTTTGTGTTGAACGAATGCAAAAAAAGAGACATTGGGGCTCAATCAGATATAGTCGAAAATGCTAATTCAGATTTGGGGAAGGACTTGAGCGTTCTCCACTGGAGAACCAGTTCCCTCAGATGTGCAGGTGAATGTATATTGAAGTAGCTAGTTTATAGTGCTAGAATGTTCTGTGACCGTTATCTTTGTGGCTCGTGAGTAGCGCTCACTAGGAGCGATTGTGCTTTACGGTGGACGCGTGGCAGCGTCCAGGTACGTTTGCTTTGGTTGTCACAGCACCTCCAGTGCGCACAGGCCAGGGAGGCTGCTAAACACCTCCCAGGGCGCAGGGCAGTTCCTGTGACGATGACCTGATCTCCTCTGTCAGTAGTTCCACAGTTGGGACACCCCGCTTTTGATTTGCACGCTCTCTCAACCTCTTTACCCGACACTCTCATCATTGTCTTTAGTCCCTGTTTCGTGCAGAGCACGTCCCTTGGTTTAGCTTACTGTGTCAGCAGAGGTACCCACCATTTCTGTCTTTGCTATTTCGGTTTGTATGAGTAGAAACAAATATATTTGTAAAACAATTTAGTAACAATTGTGCTATTTTATATCTATACTTTTTAAATTTTTTTATTTTTCACTTAATATTTAATCTACATAAGTACATGTTTTCTGTTCACAGCTACATATTTCATTGTGTAAATGTGCCATATTTAAGCAATAACCTATGAATATCCTTGATTTTGTACTTTGTGAGAATATATATTCACTTTTTTTTTTTTTAATGTATTTAGTATAAGGCTTCACTATACAGATGGAGCATGTAGTGATGCTCCTGTTTTTAGCCTCCCAAGCACAGGGATTATAGGTGCGTGCCGCTATGCCCAGTCTTTTAAGGATTTTATTTTATAGATCATTTCTGTGTTCATAACACAACTGAGAAGGTGCAGAGACTTCAGGGGTACTCCTGTCCCGCACGTGCGTCACTCCCCCTCCCGCTCAGCCTCACCCACAGGGCGTACAGTGGTTCCCTTGGCCCACTGTCACCTGGGCCATAGTTCACGGGGGAGCTGACTCTAGGCGGTGTGCGTTCTTTGAGTCTGGGCAGATGCACAGTTATTTTCATTGCCCTGGAAATCATCCGTGCTGCTTTCCTTTGTTACCACCTCCCTGGCAGCAGAGGTCTTTCTCTTATCTCTGTAGCTCTGCTTCTCCCAGAACGGCAGCTAGTAGGAACCATACAGTAGGCAGCCCTTTCAGATTGGCGTCTTTTGTTTTTAACTTTCATGGGTTGATAATGAAATCATTTCATTAATATTTTATGTGCAGATATACCACAGTTTGTCCACATACGTACTGAAGGACTTGGTGCTTCTCAGGTTTTGAAATTGAGTATAAAGTCCCTGTGAATGATTTATGTGCAGGTTTTTGTGTGGGTATGTTTTTAGCTCCTTGCATAAATACCAAGGAATGTAATTGCTGGACTCCCCACACCCCCAGTTGCTGGATCTTACTGTAACAAGTGTGTGGTTCAGTGTTCTAAAGCGCCTTCAATCCTGGCACCACATGCTGCTCTAGCCCCAACCCCAGGGCAGGCTGAGCTGGCCATAATACACCAAAAAAAAAAAGAAAAAAAAAAAGAAGAAGAAGAAGAAGAAGAAGAAGAAGCTGCCGCCACACTGTCCTCCAGAGTGGCTGCGTCAGTTTGCATTTATTTGCATTTCCAGGGGCGAGAGTTGCCATTGCTTCACGTGCTCCAGTACTGTAATCGGCCCTGATTTATTTTTTCGTAGCCCCCACCCTGTTCCTGGGCCTTCACGAATCCCTGGCAACTGTCTCTAATCCTCGTTTCCCTTCAAGGGCTGGCTTAAAGTCCTGTCACTGTTAACTGAAGAAACCAGCGCCTTGCCCTTCCTTTATGTTCTCTGCTTTTATCAACCCTGTTTTGGAATTTGCTTACTACTTTTTGTCCTTTCACATATTTCCAACTGTGGCTTCCACTAATGATGCCTAGCATAGGGCTAGCTGAAATTTGCTGAATAAATTCCCTCTTGTGGATATTTTATATGATTAAGATATTGGATGTCATTGGATTAGTTCAGTTTTTGAACCCAGCAGTGACCACAATCCCACTTTCTCATGATTCAGCTTGGTCCTAACCCAGCTTTAGTCTCGTCGTAAAGAGCCGTGTTTTCATCTCTTTAGTTCCTTCCCCTCCCCCAACCAAGAACAGCAGCAACAACAAATTCCTGTTAGTTGTGTGGGTTCAAAATATGGTTAAGTTGTACCTCAGGAGGTCTTGAACCTGTAGCATACACATAGTTCTGCATTAGAACGTTGACTTTCTAGCTGGTAGTTTGGAGTTCTTAGAAGTATGATTACTTCTTATATTTATGATTTATAAAAGTGTTAAGCTAGCAATTTTATATGGCATGGTACTTTTAAAAGCACAGTTCAAAGGAGTTATTCAGTTTGAATCCAGAGAAAAAGAAGTGTGCTTAAAGGCTTGTTACCCGGGGTCACACTAGCCTGGATTCAGGGCCCACTCTGGTCAGACTTATCACTGCTAATGAGCTGTGTCTTTGGGGCCCTCAGTACTTGTGTGGTGCCAGGAGGTCCACGGGTTTGGGGCGGGCATGGCCATTGTCTCCTTACTCCATAAATGTCCTGCCTTAATAAAGCAGTTTTGACTTTGTTCACATATCAGGGTTCCCCTACCTTACAAACACACATTGTAGTAACAGTGGGTCTTAGGCTCTGTGGAAGCCGGGGAATCATGTCTCCTCAGGCCTCTAAGCCTCTGGTGAATGGGAATTCTCATGACACTCGCTGTCTCCACCCACGTGACACCCATCTTTAGGGTGTTGTGAAGGTCAGCGAGATATTGAACTTCTTAGAACATATGAAGGTGTTTAGTAAATAATACTGTTATGTTTAGGTGATTTTGTTGTTAGCGACTTAGTTATTGATGGGGTTCCACGGTTCCTGTTGTAGACTCACTGTGTTTGACACAGTGGGGCCAAGCTCTATCTGCCTTGCTGTCTCGTAGCTCTGGTTTGAGTTGGGTTGATCTGCCACCTGGACCACCGTGATACCTGCACGACTCTCCAAAAACGTGGGCGCTGCTGTGGCCACAGAAACTCCTAGCCACATATGTTGCTACGTTCTGTGCATTCTGTACGAAATCGATCTCCTTTATGTATAACAAATTAACAGATATAAGTATTGAATTTAATGAAATGATTTTTGATTACTGTAATAATTTTTAATTGGTAAAAGTTCTTATTTATGTTGGGAAATACTTATTCACATTCAGGCATCTAAGTAGATTTTATTTATTTATTTATTTATTTATTTGAGACAGGGTTTCACTATGTAGCCCAGTCTGGCCTTGAGTTAAATAGTGGCAGTCCTCCTGCCTCAGCCTCCTAAGTGCTGGGATTATAGGTATGTGTCACCATTCTTGGCTTCAAGCAGCTTTCTAGATTCTGTCCATTTATAGACCTTTTGTCAATTTTATTAGTGAAAGACCAAAAAAAGCTATTGGATCCGTTTGTTCCACTAGTGGATAAGCTACCTGGTGGGACAGTCATGTAGGTGCCACTGCTGGTGCAGGTGGTGGGAAGGCGTAGCTCGATGTGTTGTGTTCCATTCCCTCAGTGATTCTGGAATTGTGTAACTCCAAGATGATCCTGCCTGTTGAACGGTTGCTATTTCCGTCTGTTCTTCTTTCTTTTTACTGTAAAATGAAACTGCTTCTCTAAGATGAGTGGGGACATGGGAGTGTTCTTTAAAGAAGTACAAGGACTGATGGATGGGTTTCCCAAATCAAGATGAACAATGACCTAATATGCTTTGGGGATCCTCTCAGCTCACACCCAAAGCTGATCCCCCCTGAGGGGATGTTGCGGGAAGTAATAGGTAAAAAGTAGTCTCTGAAATGGGAAGCCTTATTTCCCCCTGGCAATACCAGGGCTTGAACTTAGGGCCTCATATGATGGGCAAGTGCTTTACCACTGAGCTATGTCCCCAGTTCTTTTCATTTTTGTTTTGAGACAGGGTCTTGCTAAGTTGTCCAGACTGACTTTGAACTTGTGATGGTCTTCTGGCCTCAGCCTTTCTCGTAACTAAGATTACAAGCATGCATGTCCTCCACTGGCAAAGCCATATTTAGCATTTAAATGAAGTCTGAATACCTCCTGGAGACTGCTAGAGATAAAGAAGAAAGGCAACTGTTTTGTGTATAAACAAAATACTGTGCAACCTAACACCAAGAAACTTCTGTGCAGAATGGTGCAACGCCATTGTAAAGCCCCAGACAGAGAAGGTGAGAGACACCACTGTGTTCCTCGCCTCCCCTTCACACGTGGTGACCCTGGATAAGTAGTTTCCTCACTGAGCCTCGGTTTAGCAGGAGCTGGTGACTTCCCACTCAGAAAACGGCCAATTTTTTGGTCACTGCAGTCTAAGAAATTCTTTAAGAAAGGATCCTGCCTGACTAAGTTTAGAAGGCGTTCTTGGCTGAGGCGAGTGGTTTGTTTGATGTGTCTCTCACAGGTCCACAGCTAATGAAATGATAAGAATGAGGACCTGTGGCTCCATTAGGCTTTGCCAAGGCCTGTGCATACTAAGTCTAGGGTCACCTTCTTCCTGGAAGGCACAGTTTTATGTTCTCTTAGTGTTGTGTTTTATTTAGTCTGTTGTCCTCAAAGATTTTCTCAGGATTTCTGACTCTTCAGGTAGTCTTGTGTAAATATTTACTTACCAAAATGAAGTCTGTATTTTCTGTTTGCGCATCTTTTTCAAATAATTCTTCTTTTGGGGATACTTCAAATGTGAGACGAGTTCTTATGGATGAAGACCCTGTTTTTGTGAATTCCAGGTAATGTTTGTATTAAATGACAGAGCGCCGTGCTGTTCCCTCTGGCACAGTGAATACCACTGGGACTGCCGGTGAAGGCATGCTGTGTGTGCTGAGGGACACACATGCGGGAGGAGTGCGGGAGAGGGCGAAGCTGGAGGTGGGCCGAGGCTGAATGAGCAGAGCCCCTCTCTGGAGTATTAAAAGACAAACCCGTGCCTTCCAGATGGTTGCAAAGCGAGTGGCATGGTCGGAGGCGTTTCTCAGCCCTGTGGTGAGGACACGGAAACGCTAGTAGTGCTGTGTTGTTGGCCTGCTGTGAGTGCGTGGGTGCGTAATTGTGAACAGCAGCAGCCTAAGAAGTCTCCGTGGGTCAGGCTCGGAATGAACCTCGCCTGTGGTGGAGAGGCACCGAGAGGCCTGAGCAGGGCAGAGGGACTGGAGGGGTTGAAATTGCAGGCCGGAGGCCTCCTGTGGGGTGTTGTGTTCCTCGGGGTGCAGAGAGCCGCAAGCAGAACAGATGGAGAAGCAGAGTACAGGGAAGCACAGTATTTTACTTAGGAGGTGGAATGGAAGCCACTCATCACTGGTGTGGATGCCTGGAGACAGGGAGAAGCAGCCCAGGAGAGCTGAGGCTCTGGGGTGGTTGGGGGTGATGCTTGAGAAAGGCAAGGGGTTTCGAATGGACGCTGAGGAGGTTTTGGGTGTGGCAAACTGAAGTTCTGATAAAGACCTGCTTGAGGGTAGGCAGAAGTGAAGATTGGTAATTGTCAGGGTGAGAAAGGCAGACAGGAGGAGACCAGTGATGCCCCTCCAGGAGCTGACCTGCCTCTGGGACAGGTGGGGTGGGAGGGAAAGGAGGAAGCTGAACTGAGGCCGAGAGAGAGGTTACAGAGGTTACACCTGCAGGGTGGGTGGGGAGGGGCGTGCTCTCTGCTGTGAGGAAACCGTATCTTTTCTTTCCTACTGTAAGTATGCTGCTTGTGCCACACCGCTGCTCTCCTTATTTTTATGTTTTCCTTATAACTTCTCTTGGTGTTAAAGTCCACCTCATCCCCAGTCTTACAGAGCTAAATCTTCCAAATGCGCCACAGATTTCCCAAATGTAATGTTTTAATACAGCATAGCTTGAATTTTTTTTTCCCTGTTGAGATCTTTCTGTGTCCCTTTTATTGATTCTTAGCCACATGATTCATGACTCTTGTTTTTTCTTACTCTGAAATTACATCCTGTCACTTGGTTTTTTAAGTGTCTTATCTTCTACATATTCTTCTATTTAACCAGAAATCACGGCTCTGGTTAGCCTCTTAATAAAATAATGCAATTTTGTGGAAAATTAGGAAATCCCAGTTGAGATCTTCGAGTCTTCCTACACACACCCTGAGGAGTACAAAACTTTGTTATAACCTCACCACATAGGTTATTGGCTGAAGGACAGGTTTTTTATAAAACAATTACCTAAGTGTGCCCTGGAATGATAACTATCAGAGACAAATAAGAGCTCATTTTTCATCTTCCTGCACCTGATAAGGAATACAGCTGTATAGTCTGACTGGAGTTTGCCCTCGAAATAGTTTTTTAGGTCCTAGGGAGATGAGATTGATAGGAATGTTAGTAGCAAAAGAGCCATTGGAAGTAGGTGAGTGAGGGTGGATAGTTTATGGGCTGGTAGTTCATTGCTTCTAGGTAGACACTTGTAATAATGGAAGAGAGCTGAGTGACATCTGAGAATGGCATTTAATAACTGACTATTGAGAAATTGGGGATAGTATAAATCTAAGAGTTAGGATCTGAGACTCAGATGAGAAATTTAAGAATTCCTTGTTATGCAGAGGTTATGATAATGAAGATTATTAAAAGACATTCTTAGGTGAGTTTAGAAGAATTCACTTCTCAAAATTAGCATTTGTGGTTTGTCAGTCGGTAGACAAACCGATAAGTAATCTGTCCTTTCTTCAAGTGACATCTTATGCTGCCTCTCTGCGCCTTGTCGTCAGTAGGTGCTCCTTCAGCAGTGTTTATTTAGCATCTCAGGGTACTCAGGGATTGGTCTTGTGTCACCAAATCGTGATGTTGACTATAGACTCTTGTCGTGATTTTTCCGTTTGATTTGTTTAGTGGTGGGAGAAAAATCAGTTGTTTCTGATTAACTTTTCAAAGGTAAATCTCACTAAAATAAGGTTAGATTTTGCCATGTGTGCAAATAAACATCACTGCTAGACACTGCTCAGTTGGAAAATAGGAAATTAGAGAGGAGCATGTAAAATTGGAGGTGCTCGCATTTATGTCAGCAGCTAAAGATGAAGATGAAGATTTTGGAATGATTTCAGCGGCGAAGCCATGTGCGCTTCAGTTTTCTCTGTGGGAAGGTTTTTGTAGTTAATTCAGCTTCTTAAATTCATGTGTGATTGTTCAGATTTTTCTGTTTCATGGCAGTTTGGGTAGGTTGTTATAATAGCACAGCTTAGAAGCTTAGTCCCGTTCTTAATAAATGCTCTCTGCAGAGTTGAGCGCTAATAAAGATCACCAGCTCCTGCCTACTTTGTTGGTAGCACAGTAATGTGCAGAGTTCAGTGCTTGCCTCGATTCAGTCTTCCCAACAGCCTGTGAGATAGGTCATGCTATTGCAGGTACCACCTTATGGGTAAGATAGAAGAAGGTTAGGAAACCCGCCCGGAGCCCCTCCTTTGGGAAATTGAGCTTGACCCAGCCGGGCTGGCGCTGAAGCCCATTCTTAGCTGCTTTGTCCCGATGGGCAGTGGTAGAGTCCTGGCTTGGCACGTGTGAGGCACTGACTGCGCTCTGCCCCTGTACGGCAGGCTGGGGGTGCGGCCCGGGGGAGATTTTATTTTATTTTATTTTTCTTAAAACTCTTTTATTTGTCTTATGGCCGGCTCAGCCTGCCCTGGGGATGGGGCTGGCGCAGCATGTGGTGCTGGGGATCGAGCTGTGATCCCTGCGGTTGCCTAAACTTTCTGACACAGGTGCTTTAGAGTGCTGAGCCATCTCACCAGCCCCAGGTAGATTTTTAAAACTCCTACAAGTTTAATTCTTAGCTCTGTACTAAGGGCTAAGTTTTTCCTTGAGCTCCTCCAAATGTTGAAAAAGGTATTTTGGGGTAGGGGTAGGGGTGGGGTGGTTCCAGAGATTGAACCCAGGACCTTCGTACTGAGCTACAACCTTCGTTCTGTTTTTATTTTTTGTTTTGAGACAAATTGTTGATAATTTGCCCAAGATGGGCTCAATTTTTATAATCTTCCCACTTCCCAGAGTGCTGGGATTACAAGAGTGCACCATTATCATGCCTGGCTGTGTCTCTGTTATTTTTAATTTGCAAACTTGGCCTCTGAATTTTTCCTACTCTATTGTAACCAGCAGGACAAAAATCAAACTTTAAAAGTTAGAATTTTTCTTTACACATTAGTGGCTTTTCTAAACTTCCTCAAACTAAGAGCATTCCTGTCACCAGTCTTTGGGATACTATCCCCAGGTGGCCAAAATCCAGTTCTCTTTCCACAGGGAGGGGAGGAGGCCAAAGACAGCTAGGAGTTGTCTGTTCTCTCATTGTGTCGCCTCTCTGCTTTCTCGCGAGGGGCCCTTACACATCCTGGACACGGAGAGGAGGAGATTTGTGGCAGTACAGTGCACTTCCTTCTCCTCAGAGGAGGCTTTGAATGAAGCTGAAGCCCTGTCAAGCATTTGTTTGGCCTGCGCAGCCTGTACCGGGGGCTGTGTGGT
>PVKN010016482.1:0-17864 GCA_004027915.1 Capromys pilorides | reverse complement strand
AAATTAAATTTAAAATGTTTTAATTTTATCATCCATAAAAGGTTAACAATATGGACTTGTATTAGTCTTTTATAAGTCAGGATATCACTGTAATTGCAGAGAAATTTCCTAATAGTACAAAAATGTAAACCTAGATAACAGAGGGTAAAATTTAAATAATAAAAATATTTAAGTAAGAAGGTTAAGAAAGAAGAACATAGAACAAATAGGGTTCAGGGAAAGCCAACAATAGGGCAGGGTTGTGTGTCTGTTTCCCTGTAAATGGGTAATTATTATATTAAGAGTGAATGAACTAAATGTTCCCACTTAAAAGATTATGATGGCCAAGACAGGGACAAAAACACTGAGAACAAACTTCTATGTTTTTACAAAGGCCGTATCTTAAATATAAAAATTCAGAGAGGTTGATTGAGTGAAGGCCGGAACACAGAAGGCATGGGATCGCCGTGCAAACGCAGCCGTGCCGTGTTCACAGAAGTGGAGACACCGAATTCTAAACGCACGCATCTCATAACAGAACTCCCAAGAACGAAGCCTCAATGGGCAACCAAAAGTAGAAAAATGCCAATCCTACACCAGGGTAGGGTGTTGTAACACAAACTTTTCAGCAAGTGGTGGAGCCAGGAAAACGAATTGGGGGTGATGGCATAGGCCTGGGTAATGTGGACGGAAGCTGGGTGACCTGACGATCTAAATCTGCAGAAAAGTGTTTTGCTTACTTAGAGTTTCTTGGCTGTCATGGCCTTGGTTGATTTTATTTTTCCTCTGCTTCCTTTTGTCTTTTCTTCCCTCTTCTTTTCTTTTTCTCTTTATATCTCCACTGGTTGCCTCAAACATTTCTGGAGGGCGAAAACATACATAATAAAGAAATCAAAGCCAAGCAGATGGGGTGGAAGGTGAGGAGTCAGTTTGGGAATCTGAGAACACAGGTCTCCTTTCTGGCTCTTTCCTATCCACCTGTATAATTTAGACTTAAACTCCATATAGGAAAACAGCAATAGCAGCACCTCAGGGTCCTGGTAAGGCTGATGTGAAAAAGCACAAGTGCCTGGCCAGGCCTGCACAGGTGAGCACACAGCTCATTGTAGCTATTATCATTGGTATTTTTTATGACGACATTGGAAGAGAGTGGATCTTTTCAATGATGAGGCTTTGAGCTTGCCTTTCTTCCAAAATCCTCCAGGCAGGCAATCTGCTGAGCCAGCTTTTTGTCTGCACATGTTGAAGAACAGGAAAGAAAAATGGAACACGCTGCTGTTTTCCCCCAGCTCATCTCTATAAAAAGCTGTAAAAATGGGTTACATGCGTCCCTGGGCTGGGCAGGGAGACACCAAGGACAATGCCCCCATGACAGGTTGCAGAGGGATGGATGCTCACTACCCAGCCACTGGGATGAAGCTCTTCTAGGCGTGAGCTCCTCACAAAATGTCCTCAGCTGAGATGCCTTGGACTGGGGCCAGAGAGGGTTGGCTCCCTTTAAATCATACCAGCCTCACAGGGCTCAAAAGCTACCTCTGAAGAGTGGGCCAGAGAGGGCCCGACAGAATAATAAAAAACATAACACATCCAACTCTTTGTTTTAAAACTTGTATCCGTCCATCAAAACCCAGGACCATGAGAAGCCTCTGTGAACGCTATCCTGGTACTCTAATTCCTCAGCTCTCCCTGATGTGTTCCCTATGTCCCATGACCAACTTTTATTGTCATCTTTTTTGTTCTGTTCTGCAGTCATTAATTTATATGCCTGTCTCCCTCACCAGGCTGGTAGTTTTGCCATTTTTTTCTTGTATCTGTACCTGAAGATCCAACTGTGGGCCAAGCTCAGAGTAAAAAAAGACATAAATAAACACTTGTATGAAACAGAAAAAAAGGAATGATTCTCATATAACAATGATATATCTCATCCTTATCGTGTGTCCCACACACTTGCCAGGTACATGTAAGAGATAAAACAATGAACAACAGCAAGGTCCTTTTCTGCAGAATTAAACAAAAGCTAAATGTTTGTGGTAAATGCCACTTCTGGGGCCCAGAATGCTTTACGTGATTAAAGAACTCTTACTTTCCATAGGAGAGATGAATGAGCAAGAGGACTTTCAGGTATTATTTGGGCATTCCATTTAATTCTTCAAAAATCCACAATTCTTTGTACTCTAATAAATTTTCCATTGTACTCTGTTGTGGCTTATATCTAGATGTCCCCCCAAAGCCTCACATGGTCCTAGGTGGAGCTTGCCAGAGGAGGCTGGGTCTAGGGTGCGACACTGGGATGAAGTGTGTGATGCTGTGACTAAGCGTGCCCTGCCCTGGGAGTAGGTGGCACCAATCCATTATTGTAGCCCCAGGTAAAAGATGCAGGAAAGAAAGAAAGCGTCGGCTGCTATTTGCTACTGCTTTGCTGTCTTCTGCCCGCCCCTCCAGGCTATGGGCAGGTTCTCCTCTGCAGTGCCCTCCGCCATGCTGCCTTGTTTTTGAGCCAGCAGACTAGGGACTGAAACCTCTGCAAATTGTGAGCTATTTAACTTTCCTTCCCTTAACCTGTAGGTGTTGGGTATATTGTCTCAGCAATGGGAAAAGTAACTAAGACATACTCCATTCAAAATAAAGCACAGTCTTGTTAGAGAAGGTTATAGCCCAAGTTTAGCTGGCCCAAGGACAGGGATGGTAATTCCATGGTATGTATGCCTCTATTACCTACCACTAGCTCAAGACAGACATTGCTAATCAATCATGGCGATCTTTCCAACTGAGCCTAAATCTCTTCTTAGCACAACCTCCAGAAAGCCATGACCAGTAATGGGGTCTGGAGTGCAAGTTGAAACCTCTCTGTACTCCTCGCCTGAGGCATTATATCTTGCTTCTGGCTCAGAAAGTATAAAACTGTGGCAATAGCGTAAGGGAAATCAAAATCCCTGGACTAATCTTGGCAGCAACATTTTTAAAAAAGCAAGCAAGCAAGAAAGAAAAAGACTGAGGGAAAAAAAATTGCTTTTCAAATATTTAGTTTCCAAACATATTTATTTGCAACTCCAAGTCTACTGACCATATGCATTGCATCTGTTCTGGACTGGGATTCCAAAAAGGTTCATGATTTATTAGGTTTTAAAAAATGCATGTCTAGGTACTTCCACACAATGATGGTGAGGAGAGAATCCTAGATATCGCAGGGCACATGTGCCCTCTCTGACAGAGTCAGTTTTTAGGGGCATTCACCATGAAAAAGATCCCATAGCTTCAATTAGAGCCTGGCGGGGCATGGAGCTCTCTTTGGATGCTGGCAGTTCTCTCACTATGAATCCCACACCTGGCTGATTCCACAGGGTCCCGCTCAGGTGCCCAGCCTGTGGAAACGGTGCTTCTCTCCTGAGGGCCGGCTCAGATGACTTTGCCAGGCCTTGCTGGGTGGCCTCTCAGTGCAGGTCCTTTGGCGAACATGGCCTTTCCCCTTCAACCTTAAACTTTCCTCGGGAGGCCTCTGGGCCTTTTCTCTTGGCTGCACACAGCTCCTCCCCTGCGGTGCCTGCCCTGCCCTCTTCTCACTCCCTCTCTGAGCAGAGGAGGAGGAAAGGAACTGCCCATGCCCATGGCTGGGCCAATGGTTACCTCCCCTCCTCCCATTAATCAGGTATCTTAGTTATTCACTCATTCTCAGTCCCTTCATCTGTAAAATGGCAATAGAAGCAACCCTGTCTCAGTGATTGCTGTGGTGATTTGACGAGTTGACTCGAAGCTGCAGAGCAGCCTGGTGGGACTGCCCCATGAACAGCGTGTGTGCCAGCGTCAGGCCTGCCCTACATGCCTTATCGCGTTTCCATGAGACACACATCAGGTATAGGAAGTCACACCCAGGACCTTAACAGCTACCACTCATGGAATCTGAGGTTTAGCTGGGCTGAGATGAGGCCCCTGAGGCCCCTCTTTAAAATAGGCACCCCAAAGGTCAGGACTGGAGGTCCTTGTCCACCCTGGAGAAACTCTTGGTAAAGATGGGATTGTGCCTCAGTTTTACAGAAAAGGAAACTTTTCAGAGTTCAGAGAAGTGCAGTGGCCTCCCCCAGGCCACATTAGCTGAGCTAGAATTTGAAGCCGACTGTTGGGGCTCTGAAGTCCTGGGTATTTCAAGGCCCTCTTGGGGATATTTTTGTGAGAGAACCTCTCCCACTCATCGTGAGCTGGCTCCGCCTCTCCTGTAGTGTGTCTGTCATTTGGCCCATCGCCTCTTGTAAGTCTCTCTGCAAAGAGAACCTGGTGAGTGATTTTAAGTCAAACTAGGCATGGTTAAAGACATGGCGCTGCTGCTCACTACCAGCATAACTCGCGGCAGCTGAAACTGAGCCTCAGATATGGAACTGCTTCCTTTACCAGTGCGGCCTCCTCTGCCTGCCTCAGTGGGTTCCATCGGCCCCTGGCCTTCTGCTGGGACCTATAAAAGTAAAGACTGGCAGGAGGGTAATGTGAGAGGGGACAGACAAGGACATCACCCCTCCCCACCCAGCTTTCCAGCTCCACCAAGGGAACCTTTCCTATTCATTGGTCCTCTCTTCCCACTGTAAGCCTCTTAGGCTGTGTGACAAGTCCTCCTTCTGGTTCTAGAGTCTAGGACTTCAGACTCTTCATGTTTGCTGTTTGTGGCAGTCAGCTTTCTATCACTGTGATAAAATGCCTGAGACAATAAGTTCATAGGAGGAAAAGTTTATTTATATATTGACGCTGATGCTGGGAATTGAAACCAGGGACACTACACTGAATTACAGTCCAGCTTTTTATTTTTTAATTCATTTATTATTATTATTATTATTATTATTATTATTATTATTATTATTATTTATTTTGAGGAAAGCCTTGCTAAGTTACCCAGCTGGGTTCAAACTTGTGAACCTTTGCCACAGCCTTGCAGAGTGCTTGGATTACAAGTATGCACCACTACACCCAGCTGGACAGATTTATTTTGCTCCCTGATTTCAGAGGTTTCAGTGCATGGCTGCTTGGTGCCATCACTTTGGGCCCCGGCAGGGAGCACCAGGTGGAGACAAGTGGCTCACCTCATGGCAGCTCTGAAGCCAGGGTGTGGGGTCTCAATATCCCCTTCATGAGTACCCCCAATGACCTAAGCTCCTTCCACAGGGCCGCACCTCTCTTAGATCCCATCAGTTCCCAGCAATGCTTGAGATCTGAACCACAGCACTATCCATGGAGCAGGTCAGGACCTCAGGCTAGTCTCCTTCCCCTGACACTTTCAGATAGCCTCTAAGTAGGCCCTTGTCAACTGCCTGCTTGAGGGACCAGCTCTTCCCGGGCCAACTGACATATTCAGTCTCCTCATTTATAGCAGGAGTAGAATCCTGAAACCTGCATTAAGGGTTGACAAGTTATAGTCAGCAGGCCCACCACTGTTTTTGTAAGTTAAATTTTCATGGGACCTGACACAGCTATGTCCATTTCTTCATGTTTTATCTGTGGCTTTTTTCACATGAAAGGATAAATTTGAGTAGCTGTGCTGGAGACTAGATAGCCCTCAAACCTAAACTTTTTTACAATGTGATCTTTATAGAAGGCTTACCCAACCCAGAATTCCATCCTAGGATATGATACACCATTCATAGATGCTTTTGTTTGTGGACAACTTGGTTTGCAAACAGAAGTGTTTTTTTGGCAAAATTTTGTTTTTGTTTGTGAACTCTGCATGGAGAGATGAACATGACTGTGGCCATCTGTCCCACACAAACATGAACATGAATATCTTTTCTTGGATCATGGTGCGAATTTAGTTTGCGAACCAAGGCACCACTGCAGTGGGTGACAAGCCCATGGCCCCATGCCCAACATACAGTAAACTGCCGGTAAGTCCTGGCTCTTCTTGCCTGGGATCAGTGGCAGCAATGTGTCTTTTCTGAGCCAAGGAACTTTGGATCTGGAAAGGGGTGGAGGGAGGGCTACCATCTGCTTTGCGGGGCACAAAATCCTTTTTAAAAGCAAGGTTTCTTGGTGGCTCATGGCTTCTTGGGCAGGAATGTGCTCTTTCTCCTCCCTCTCAGCTCCCAGTGGAGTCAGCATCTCTAAATGTTTGCTATCTGGTGAATGAACTCAATTAGCCACCCATCAATTGGGGTGGGACTTTGCAGAGACCTAGTTTTTATGCAAATCAGGCTCCTTAGGGGGAAGGGCGCAGCTGTGCTGAGTCTTTCTGCTTCTGCACCAACACTGCTTTCCAGAATCTGTGGTTTCTGCTCTGTCTCCTCCAGCACCCCTGTACCCACTTTCTTTTTAGACTCCTACCTTTAGGCTCACCCTGTCAGAGCCTCCAAAGCCATCTTCCTAACCTGTAAATCTAATTGTGCTCTTCTTGCTCCAGCAAGCTGCCTAGGGCTCCCTGCTGCCTCCAAGATGATCTCCAAACGCTTCAGCAGGGCATCTAAAGCCCTTCCCTGCTGGGCCTGGTGCTGGTCCTGGCTCAGCACTCCTCACTGCTCCCCAGCTGCCCTGTACTGCTCCAACGCGCTCCAGTGTCTCTGGGACCTGAGCTGCACCTTCACCTGCCTTCACCGTCTCGCTGCCTCCCAGGAGCACTGGTGTGTACGTCTTGTCCTGCTTGTATTCTGGGCCTCTCTGGAGGTCCATCTGCTTCTTGAGGCCTCATCACTCTTCTCCAAGCATGGCTGGGTATTTTTCTCAGGCTGCTGTCTTTGGAATCTCAGAATTGTCTGTTTACCTACTTCCCTTCCATGCTAGACCTCTGAGTAAGCAGATGGTCTGAGCCTCAGGACACAGTGGTCAGTGGGAGGATTCCTCCTCCATCAGCCCAGACTCTTCTGGCCTCTTTGCCCTGTTGTTTTGTATGCTGAGTATACAGTTGGCCCTTAGATGCATGTTCAGATTCAACCAACCTTTGATGGAAACTATTTGGAAAGAGAAATTGCCTCTGTTCTGAATGTGACTTTTTCTTGTCATCACTCCGAGATAATACAGGACAATGCAGCATAATAACTATTTGCATAGCACTTACATTGTGTTACAAGTCATGTTAGAGATGTGATTTAAAGTATGCAGGAGGATGTATGTAGGTTCCATATAAGTATTTTCCATTATACGTTTAAGGATTTGAGCATTCTTAGATTTTGGTATCTGCTGAGAGGTTGGAGGGTCCCAGTATTCCATGGACAACGAAGGAGAACTGTATACACCCAAGTCCCTTGACCTTTTAGAAGCTACAGAATCTACCAGTTGGGTGGGGACAGTGAGGCTCATATTTTTACCTCATTGTTGCCCAAATACTTGGACATTCTTGTAAATCCAAACAATGCCTGGAATGAAAGCCACATTATTTAAACACTAAACTGAAACATTCCTTGAAAGAGGAGCAGCCACTCAGTTGAACATCAGTGCTCCTGAGGAAACCCACGTACATCTCATGGGCCCTGTGTGTGAGTTCAGCCACTCATGCTGAGGAGGCCGGGGGTTTCTGCAGTAGAAATCCAGGTTCATTTTATGACTGAAATGACAACTCACACTGTGTACCTTTTATTTTCTTTTGTCCATAAAGATTAGGTCAATCTCTATAGAAATGCAAGCAAATACACCTTGGGAGAAGAGGTCACTCAAGGTCCAAGCGAGTCTCTTTCTTAGAGTCAAGTGCCTTCTGTGTACCAGACACTTGACACTTGCTAATCTCACTAGCTATTAGATTTATTTTCTTACTAAGCCCATTTCACAGGTAAGAACACTGTGACTTAAAACCATAGGTCCAGAGCTACTGTGAAGAGATGGATCAAAATTCAAACCCAGCTCTGTCCAGTTCTATGGTACAGTCCTATTTCACATCCACTTTCTGGGCCACTTCCTGGTCTGGCGACCTGGGCTGCAGCAGGGCCTGTCCCAGGGTCACCAGCAGGGAAGGCGAGGTAACTCATGCTCTGCAAAGCCTGGTTCTTCTCACCAGAAACCAAGCAGGGGACGATTCTGTGCTACCTCAGCTTCTGGCTGTGGAGTCCAAGCTGACTGCACTCTGTTGTCTGGCTCCATGTGAGAAATGGGCCTTTCATTGCCACAGATGCAGCCAGTGGAGCAGGCGGCCCAAGAGAAGCTTGGGGGCTGAGGTGCCGCAACCAGGTTCAAGATGGAAGGAACAGTGGGTCTCCATTCCTACCCTCGTTTGTCATTGCAGTCTATCTGTCTCTCCTGGATCCTCTTTTCTTGTGCTTCTCTCCTGGCCTCCCCTCCCTGTCTCTTCCATCTCTGTCCCCTCCTCCTCTCTACCTGTCTTGTCTTGCCCTTCTCACCATCATCCCATCAACCTCTGCTCTTTCTCCTTTTCCAGTCCTTCTTTGCCCATTCCTTCCCCTGCCTGATCTTCTCTTCTTATTCTTTCCTTCTTCTTTTTCTCCCTGAACATGGCCTCCCTCTTTCTCCACCTTCCAGAATCACATGCCGAAACCTTTTGATTCTAATTTCCTCTCTACATTCTCACTCGCAGGACAGATAAAGAGAATGTCACTAGTAAGCAACAACCACTTCCTTCCACGTCCTTTTCTCTTAAGAAAAAAAGGGGCAGGCACATCTCTAAAATTTCTCTCTGTCTGCTTCTCTCTCTCTGTTCTGTGTCTCTCTTTCTGTCTCTCTCTCTCTTTGTCTCTCTCTGACTCTCTCTCTCTCTCTCTCTCTCTCTCTCTCTCTCTCTCTCTCTCTCTCGACTTGGCATCCTATAACAAGTTAAGTATTTTTCCAAACACAGCCACTCTGATGTGTACGGAGTTAATGATTCAAGCTAAAAGCAGCTTTCATCTGCAAGTCACTAAAATGCTCTGCTGTTTGTTCCCCATCAGTACTCTATTTCCCCACAGCCCACCCCACCACATTCTCTTACACACTCAAACACACTTCCTGATTGCCATTCCTTTGAAGGAAAACTGCTCTGTACCTCAAATCTCTGGCAAGGTTCCCCTAGCAGGTCCTCAGCTTGGGCAGCTGGCTTTTCCATTCCAAGAATTTCTCTCCTTGGCTCTGGACTCAGAACAGTGCCACTGGCGAGGTTGACATGAGTCACACAGGTAAAGAGCCTGTGGATCAGAGTGGGGAAGTGAGGCCAAGGCCACAAGAAGCTGAGGCTGAGGCCTGAAGTACTAAAGCCCTCCTCACGGCACTCTGGGAATTCTGCAGGTAATTTCTGCATTCCACAAATAAACGTTGACAAGTGGATGTGTCATTGCACCACATGTTTTCTCCAATTGACCTCCAAACTCTTGTCTCAACTCATGCTCACACAACCTTGTGAAGTCAGGACGCCAGTGACGCTGTTATCTTTATTTTCCTGACAGATAACTGAGCTTGGAAAGGTAAAGTGACTTTGCTGAGTTGGTTAGCAGAAGCGTAACCCTCATGCTCCAGTGTATCGAGATTTCAGCAGGAGACCATGAGCAGGGGTGGCTTTCTGGTAGGATCCTGCAGAAAATCTTCTGTTTTATTTTATTTTATTTTTGTGGGACCAGAGATCGAACTCACGACCTTGCACTTGCCAGGCGGGGACTTGTGCCACAGAGCTATCTCCCCAGCCCCTAATCTTTTGAAATTATCTTGCTTTTTCAGTTGTAGACCTTTGGTCACGGTTTCCACAATTGGACAACTGGAGATGACAGTATCTGTAGGATTTAATATCAGAAAAGGGAAAGAAGTTAGATTTCAAATAGTTCTGAACAACAAGAACAACCATCTTGCAAACCCTGTAGGAGACACAGTTGTGTTTACCATTCACCTGCCTGCTTTCCACTTGTCTGGAATGCTGACTCCCTAGTTTCCTGCACTAAGTAAGGTCAGAGCCAGTTTGGCCAGTAGGTGTGAGCAGAAGTCCTAAATGTCCTCTTCTGGCCAGTGCACTGAGTGGCTAGCATCACCCTCCTCTTCCTAGCCCTTCCTCTTCTCATGTGTGTGGAACGCCTCATGCGCCAGACGATGCACTGAAAGGATGATGCAGCCAACTGCACGGCAGGAAAACAAAACCTCTGGGTGCAGGTCGCTGATATTTGGGTGTTGTATGTTACTGTGGCCTAATCTAATTTATACCAGTTCTTAACTCATAGGCATCATTATGGTGCCATTGCTGTTGTGGGGGGTCTCTCAGAATGACTCCAGGATGTATTCCTAGTAGGTGCCAATGAAAAGTTAATTTATTTTTATTTTTTATGTAGTTAGTACAGGGTCTCATTATGTAGATTGGACTTGTAGTGATTCTCCTGTTTTCAGCCTCCTGAATGCTGGGATTACAGGCACACACCACCATGCCCAGTCTGAGGGGGGCCCGGCATGGCACACTGGGGATCAAATCCCAGCTGCTGTGCTCTGCCTAAGCAGGGAAAAAGTTTACTGAATAGATAAATAAGTGAATAATCAAAATTGAGTTCTGATTCTGCTCCTATCTCATTGCCTGATTCTGGACGATTTCTTTTCCTCACTATAAGTTTTGTCCTTGATCTGTAGAGATAGATTATATTTTCATTTCCTACTTAGAGCATGTGTAGTTTTAAAACTCCAGGCCTTTTTGGAAGGCAAAGTATTTAAAATTAAGGAGATGTGAGGGTCATAGTATGTCATGCCTGAAAATTCTTTCGAGAGAGCAATAATAGGGACAAAAATGCTTTAGATATATTATTCTTCAGCCTGTTTCTGCCTTCAGAGCTTGCACAAACAACAAAAGGGCAATGGCAATGTGTGGAACATGTAATCTTATCACCTACTCTTCATTCGTGACAGACATTACAAATCAATCACTGCACTTTGAATAGATATTGCCAGTCGATCGATATGAAAGTAACACAATTTATTTATCTGCCGCCTTGACTACAAAAGCAAAACAAACTTCCCAGTACCAGATATCCATGTTAACTGCCTCGTTGACCCCAGGGGCAAAACCTGAGCTTCTGCTTCCTACATAGACTCAGCACAGTCCTTTCCAGATGTGACCTCATCCAACCCTACTACAAGTTAGAGATTATTGTTCCTACTTCTAGATGAAAGAGCTGGGGTTGCTCACCCCAGCTCACCCAGCTTGTAAGTGACAGAGCCCACATTGGGACTCTGGGTTGCCAGAATGCATGCTCCTGCCACCTTTGTATACTACCTTACCCCCACAGGAGTCTAAGAGGTCAGGCCACATAGACAGGTGGAAGGCTCATAGACCACGCTGGGGCCATTCGGACAGCTCTCGAGGGAACTGAAACACAGTCATCTTCTTCCAGAAAAGAGTTTTCACTCCTACTGGCTTCAGAGGGACTTCCAGGGCTGTTGTCCATCTACTGGGAAAAGGCAGCACATGTTATTTAAAAAATTTTATTTATTTATTTATTTATTTGGTACAGGATCTTGCTATGCAGCTCAGACTCATAGTGATCCTCCTATCTCAGCCTCCCCAGTGCTGGGATTACATGGGTATGCCACCGTGCATAGTTTTGGTACCTGGCTTGGCACTGGGCTGGTACAGCATGGGGATTGAACCTGGACACTTATGCTTGCCCAGGCAGGCGCTTAGACCACCAAGCTGTCTCCCTAGCCAACACATGTTATTTTGATATTGAACTTGTGCCCATGAGCCCAGTGATGGACAAGCCATTTACACATCTCAGAAGTAAAACAGAATCATTTCCAGCTTGGCTCAAGTTGTGGGCACAACCCTAGGGGCCCCGGCTCTGCTAATTCTCTCATCAGCTTAATAAGAGAACAATTATCAGAGTCCAGATATAAATTTAGCTCCAGACACTTCTATGGGAACGCGGAGGATTTGTGACTTATGGCTTCATTTTAAAGAGGAGCAGATTGTTGACACAAACTCTGGGTAGTTCTCGTTTTTCTGGAGGAACTAAGCTGTCTGCGCCACTAATGGTGAAATCATTAGGTTGTGGCTGATGTCCATAAGTGGCTAGAAACCCAGCAGCTTGGTTGCAAGATGACCTTTCTATAATTAACCGAAGAGTTTGTTTACTTAACCCTCTCAATTACAGACTCATTTAGATAGCATCCAAAATGAAAGAGGCAACCCGGGAGCAACAGAAAAGGCATAAGGACACTTTTGTGTTCAAGCTTAACAGGACACTGTTTGCATGCAGGAAAGGCAGATGTATCGACAGCAGCCATTAGTATAACTTTAAATTGAGACAAAAAATACAAACATGATGCAAATGGACTAGACATAGATATTTTATAGTGAAGCCAAATGATCAGGATTTGAGCCTCAGCTTTCCCATATGCTGTATGAAACTTGGGCAATTCACCTAACCCCTGGAAACCTCAGTTTCCCCTGTGGAGGATCAGTGGCAAGAGCCAGCTGATATCAATTACCATCACAGCTAACACATCTTGAATACTCATGTGCCAGGCTTGCTTCCAAGCTCTTTACTTATAGTAACACATGTCGTTTTCTCAGTTACTCTCTGAAGTAAGCCCTAGTCTCACCATCCGTTCTATCCACGAGTCAACAGAGGCCCAGAGAGCTTAGGGGACAACATAAAATGTGAGGTAACAGTGTAGGGTGTAGAAGTTAGGATCACAAATCAGGAGACCGAGTCCCACAGCCCTTGTGCATAGACACTCCTCCACCCGCCTTTGGAAGAACCTAATTAAGCAAAATCTGAATTCTTTCCCTTCTGTGTTACAAATGTGTCTCTCTGTGCACATTTTTCTGTCTGATATAAATAGGTTTTTGATTTTCCTCTCTCAGTGTCCCCTCCAAGTATCAGTCAATACTTGAGAGAAAATAACCGTGTCTGGTTCATGGTGACAAGGTCAGGGCTCCTTCAGAGATTGCCTCCATTCTGGGCTGAGAAATCACGGCATTTATTTTAAGCCGAAACATTCTTATATTTAAAGCTTGTCATCAGGCTAAAGTTTGTTTATTGCATTCCATAATTATGATGAATGTATTTTAAATAGAAAAAGATTTAGAATTTAGGACAGCTGCAAAAAATATGGTGTCAATCACCGAGAATCAGCCCACATCTGGAGTTAGAACTTGGGTGGGAATGGCTTGTTTTGCATTTTTATGACCAGATGCATCCAGATTAGATGTACCTTATAAACTTCACCCAGACAACTGTCAAGGCCAATCAGCCTTAATTGAATGTGGCATTTTCTCCACCAATCTGTCCTGAACCCAGGCCAAGAATCCCCCCCACATCCCCACCCCCCCGTATCACGCACAGGTCCTGAGTGAGCTCTGTTAGCCGTGCGTACAGGATCTGTCAAACACAGGCCAAATTAAATACTGGACTTCATTCCACAATGACTTCTAATTAGAGCAGAATGAATGTGGAGGACTCTGAATACCCCCTTAGCCTTGTCACTTGGGGACACAACCACTAGGAAAGGGGAACCAGGGTCTGCTGACGCTCCATGGCACACCATGGTGTGTCCTGTACACCAGGGGTGCGCTGCATACCGGCAGTGCTGGCCGTGTCACATACATGTTCCTTCCAGGTCCTTCCAATGCTCCAACTAGGGCATGCAACTTCTATCTGATAGGCCAGGAAACTGGGTTTCCAAGAGATGGGTAGGTGGAGAATCTGGCTCATGTTTGCGGGTTAGGAGACCTCTCATCAGCAAGCTTCATTTGCTTAGAGGTGATTCTCAAACTGCAACTGGAGGCATTCATACACATGGCAGAGCTTTTCGGGTTGCTGCAGGAACTGAGAGGGTGCTGCTGGTATCAAGGTCAGGGACTTAGGGATGCTGAATCTCTTACAATGTGGGGGATAGAGCTATGGAATAAAGAACTAACCTTTCAAAGTGCTTACCACAGCCCCCACCCAGCTTCTTAACCTGCACTCACATGGATGGGCTGAAATGTACAGTGATGGAGCGTATGACCGGGTGCATGAGTCTTTGACAGCATTTTCTTATTTGAGATCACTAAGCTATCACATTTGCATGCACAACTAATACCCAAGTGTCAAAGATTGCAAAGGAGAAGGGCACATCCTAAAGGAGAGGAGGGGGAGGAAGGCTTCGGCTATTGCTAAAAAATCAGCAGCCAACGTCAGCCCTCGCACTGATTATCAAGGTCACCACTGCCACTTGTGCAGATAAGGCAGGATTGGCCTCAGTTATGTGTGAGCAGTAAAGCCTTCATTATCTGAAATCTCTGCTTTATAAGCTAACACCAAGGTCATCTCATGAAGGAAAGATTAATCATAATAAAAATAATAATTATCTCTGGCATTTCAGCTTTTATTCCATGAGCCAACATATATCATCCCAAATTCCTACAGTAGTTGGGTAATGGAACAGCTATTACTCTGCTCTTTGTGGAGATGAAGAAGCTAAAGAGCTAGCAGGTGACAGAATCAAACTTTGGGTCTGTTTCCATGAACTGGATTCACAGAAATCACTTGAGTTACATTTTTTGATGTTAAATCAAAGGACACAGCTTGTTTTGGTGACAAGATATAAGCCAAAGGTGTTGCTTTTTTTTTTTTTAATCACCTCTTGAGCTTGTTTGGGAATTTAAAATGAACAACTATTTAGCTTCTAAACCAGAAAAGGAGCAGAGCATCATAATCTTGGCAAGAACAGAGATGGAAGTCTTTTCTCACCAGCTGCATGCCTGGTTTTAACAAGTACCATCATTTGTACCTAGTTCTAGGAGCAAAGAGATTTCTGCAAGTCAGAGGCCTGGGATGAAGAGATGTTGCTGATCTGATTACAATAAATTCTATTAAGTTAAAAAATTCTATCTGACAGAGGTTTTCATCAGTCTCCTGCCCTATTGGAAGGCACGTTCCTCAAGGAGAACACTGGTTTGGGATTAATGAAATTAACAAGCACTTTTATATAAAAGTTTTCATACACAGAGGTCACAAACTGAGAAGCCTCCAGGAAATGAAGGAAGTCAAGGTATGTAGAATCACAGGGAAGGGTAAGAACTGTGGACTGAGGAGCCCATGCTATGGCCAGCTACAACTCAATTCCAACCAGTTATTTCATGGCGACATTCGATTGGCACATTTTTTTTTTTTTTTTACTTTTCAGGAGAATATGGGATTTTAGTGTACAGTCTCCTGATAGTTGAAGGTTGATAAATTCAAATTTAAAATTTTTGCAGAACAAACTAAAAATGCCTATGTCCTAAAGTAGCCTATGAGCTGTTGAATTATGATATTTTATACCTCATACCTCCTTAACCCTCAAAATACCTAGAGGTGGGCCATGCTGGCCATTACCTAACAGTGGAGGAAAGGTGTTTAGAGAAGGCAACTGCTGTATTCAAAGCCATATGAGAAGCTCTCTTATGGAACACAGAAGCCTGCTATGGATGACAAAGACTTCCTTCCCAAGTATCTGAAATCTGTGACACAGAGGCCAAAACCTAATCAGCCAGACTTGTATTTGTTCTTCAAAAACCAGTCTGTTAGCTTTCCATCACTGTGACAAAACACCCGGAATAATAAACTTAAAAGCAAAAAGGTTTCACAGTTTCAGAGTTTTCTGCCAAGGGTTGCTTGGCTCCTTTGCTTTGATCCCATAGCAGCACAGGTGGGAGCTTGTGGTAGAGGAGGCTTGCTTATCTTGTGGTGGCTAAGAAGCAAACAAAAGAGAGAAAGAGCCAAGATCACAATAGCTCCCTCCAAGGGCACACCTCGGTGGCCGTACCTCCTTCTACTAGGCTCTGTCTTTTAAAAGTACCGCCACCTCAGGATAGTGCCTTTAACACACGGAGCTTGGAGCGACCTAGCACATTCTAACCACAGTACAGTCCTTCTCTCATTTTCCTGTACACCTCAAATCTCCCTCTGCTGTTCTTTCATAAGGACTTCAGTCATTGAGTTTAAGGCCCAGATGGATAGTCCAGGTTGATCTCATCTTGTCTCCATTCATTACAACTCTTAAGGTTCCACAGACTCATCTCTTTTGGGCAGAACCATCCAACCCACCACATATTCCTTCTCAATGCATCTGCTTCTGAATTTGAATTTGTAAGCCTGGGAGGTAGCTCAGTGGTCTAAGCACCTGCCTGGAAAGTACAAGGACACAGGTTTTACCCTGGTACTGCATGCCATGCCAGTTCAGAGTTACCCTGGGTGTGCTGTGCCGGTCACCAAAACCAGGCACGGTGGTGCACACATCATAATTTCAGCTCTGGGGAGGTTGAGATAGGAGGATCACTATAAGCCCAAGCTGTGCAGCAGGCCCTATAACAAATAAGTAAATAAATAAGAGATTTTTTTAAAAATTGAATTTGCTTTTAAATCCACAGATCCAAATCTATCATAGGTTGATAGTATCCCAGTATAAGTAGCCCTCTAAGATGCCGATGACTAGTTTATGTCCCTTCACTGCTGTCAATTGTCTTTAATGGATGATGGCATGAAATGCTGGTGTCTTCAGTGAGTTTTCCAAGAAAAACATCTTTCCAGAATTCTAAAGAGAAAGTCACACACGATAGCACTGGTATGATAGAGTGGTGGTTGCCATCAAGCAGCACAGGCTGGCCAAGTGACACCAGAGGGAGGAAAGTCACCTACTCAAGTGTGCCAGCGTTACACTTGAGTTTTACCTGTGGAAATTGCACACGTGCAATCTTGGGGTAATAAAGATTTCCTCTAGTCTCCTTCCTATCCAAATATCAGAATAGTCATGACACTTTTATTTGGTCTTTTTGTTGTTTTTTACTGTCGTGGCAATACTGTAATGAGCATGTCCTTTTCTTTGCTGTTCCACACACTCTTACTAGTTGAAGGAGTTAAGTAGTAAAAAATGGGACACATTACAACCAACAAACCAAAAAAAAATTTTTGTCTGTAAAATAATAGCTTTTTAAATAAGGAGCCATCAGCAGGGTGGCTTAATTCCTAAGATGCAAACAAGACAGCACCAGAGGCGCCAGGGGTCAGAGGAAAACACAGCAACATCAAGCAGGGGCCAACCACCTCCCTTTAGAAAGGGGAAACCAATGCCTAGCAGCAGGCATCGCCCGCATCTACTACTGCCAGAGTTTAGCGATCTGACCATGCCTGCCCCAGGGCCAGCAGGGTACAAAGGGTGTCCTGGAGGAGCAGAAAGCCAGCTCCTACCTCCAGGCATCCAAATCAAGGTTCTCTTGAGGAGGAGAAAGCGTATTATTTCAGCTGGGTTTTACCAGAAGCTGAACTTTACATTGAGCTTCCTTCTTTGGAAATGCCAGCAGGAGAAGAGGAAAGAGAGCTGAGGGGTGGAGCCTGCCTGTGCAGAGTGTGTTAACTGGTCAATTGTCCATCGGCTGACTGCAGTTTAACTCACTGAGCATCCAGGGAGACAACATGGAGCACACCCCAAAGTGTGCCAACTAGGGTCAAGGAAACAAAGGCACTTCTCCAGGGCACCCATTCGTCTCTGGGCCAGCACCTCTTCCTTCAGCACACTGACCTTGCCCCGAGTTCAGGCCTAGTGTGTTTGAACAGAAAAATCTCTTGGCTAGGAATGGAAGGTGTCTGCCAGGGAGGTAGGTGCTGAGGGCAGGGGACAGGCACCTGACAGCCTAGGATGCAGCCTGGATGGACAGCCTGCAGTGAGGGCTTGTCTCTGTGAAAGAGCAGAGTTGGTCTTCTCAACATGGCCAAGAGCAGGCAGCCCTTCTTGACGTGAGCCACAGGATGTCCAGCACGTGCTTGTCACTTGGATAAGATTTTTTTTCCCCTGAAAACCTCCTTGTCTTAAGAGCCCCTTTCATCACTTGCAAATTATGAGGCTTCCAGATCTTTCCCATCTGTGCCTTGGTCACATCTCCTGGAAACACTCTGGGAATCTCTGGGATTCCAAAGCAACAAGAACAAAAAACCACAAAAGCAATGGTAACATTAAGAATAGTGGTAGCTATCACTTTGAGCAGAAATTATGTTTTACAGGGTTGG
>PVKN010016481.1:0-17877 GCA_004027915.1 Capromys pilorides | reverse complement strand
TTTTCCTTTAAACAAATATTCTAACTTTATTACCATTGTGATCACAAAGAAATTGCCCCAAGTCTTTTTGTCATTCTTGTTCCTTCCATTTTAAATGAATTATGATCCAATGTCAGTCTCAACATTCCAAATGCAAAGTGGCTTTGTGTTAACCCATAAAGGCATTTGAGATTTATGCCACCAAACGCTCCCTCCACTCATCACAGTAGAAGATCTGATGTGCTGTCCTACTTTATGACACACTAGGTCCAGGTCCATATTAGTGGTTCATAGAATGGGCAGTTGCATTTCTGTGCCTAGCAAGCATCATCTGGAGTTTTGGAATGAAAAAAGGTGATCCAGTTACATGGCACTAGGTAGCTGTTGCTCTCCATCCCTGTTTGATGCTCCATTTGAAAAGCTCTATTCAATTTTAAAAAGTTTAACTTCAGGCCCAACTTGAACGCTGACTGATCTTAAAGGCATGTTGGCATTGCCAGATCACTATGCACAAGGGTCAGGCTGTTGGCAAAAATGAGTGAAGTAAGCCAAGCATGAGGGGAAAGACACAAACTGAATGCTGAAGATTGTCTAGGTCTGGGACCTGCTGCTGTCAAGGTGGGTAAGGACCACAGTGAACTGGAGAGTTTCAGAGGAGCTAACACTTTATTTAGCATTAATGCATTATGTAACAGAATGGCATTTCAATATTGCCAGATCTTCCATTCTATTTCCAGAGAGTTCTAAAAATCTGGTTGCTATTTACTTATTTTTAATATTAAGGCTTTCAGTTGGTAATTTGTACTCTCTGCTTTAGAATTTCCCTCTTATTGGGTGAAATTGTCACAAGCCTGTAATCCTAGCACTCAGAGGCTGAGACAGTAGGGTTGCTGAGAGTTCAAGGCAAGTCTGACCTGCACAGTGAGACACTGTCCCAAAAAGACCAAAAAGAAAGAAAGAAATAGAATTCATATCTTGAATAGATGTTGAACATTGCACTATTATAGTCTGAACCACTTGTGTGCAACTCACTGCATGGGTGGGTTGTTTTTCTTTCTTTTAATTCTTTCCTGTTGAAAAAAACTTACAGTGTTTTAAGGAATAGGCTTAAGATGCATAGATAAATTGTATAAACTCTCTGCTCACAACACATAATCAAGACAGGTAATTTCTGTATTCAACAGCCATCTAGGCTCAGTGCTTCTTTGATACTGTTCTCTCTTGTTGTCTTGGCTTCCATTTTGAAAATTAGCAGCATTGAAAAGCTTCCTTCTATTCATCTTCAGGTACCAGTTGAAACAAACTCTTTTTTAAGAGAAGAAAAGCTGTGTGCAGTGTACTGTAAAGGTTACTCCGCTTATTTTTCTCATCCTAAGACGTAACCTATTCCTTGGCTTCCAGAAGACAATAAAAATGTGAATGTCTCAAGTTTGATTATTTTTAGAGTCTAGATCCATCTTCTCATGAACTAGATAAACAAACGTGAGTGATGAGGAGTCTCAGCTAGTGGGTTATTAAGGCCAATGGCCCAGACTCACATATGAAATTAACAAGGTCTTTGAGATCATTTGTTCCCAAGTAGGGTGACTCACTATGAGGACTGAGATCTTCTGATTGGTAATCTTGCTATACCACTGGTAAAATGATGTCCACATAGGCTGCTCCATCCAGCCTAAGCATTGATTGCACATCCATTGGTAAGAATAGAAAAATTAAACTCAAATTAAATGTAAAAATAAATAAAGGCTGAATTGTTTTCTGGTCTGAAATTATCAGAATTAAAATGTTGGACTAGATATTGTAATTTAGCTCCATTTCTTTCACGATCACAACTATTATCAATGTTTTCATCAGAGCAGAATGCATTTTTGTGGTAGCCTGCTTGCCTAGTGTGTATACTGCTACAATTTTGTAAATGGTTAAGTTCTTAAATCTCTGTATAACAATTCTCATTTTTTTTACATTCTATAAGGATTTAAAATTTAGAACATCAACAACTGATGGAAAATACCTGTTTCATGTTATGTCTAAGGTGTTTGATATTCAGAAAGATAGTGATGTTAAGCTCAAGTGCCAATGCTATAGGGAATAATATCATTAAGCTTCTCTTCTAACAAATACTTTAATTATTTTTATATGCACTAGGCACTGATATCTGCATAGTCCCATGAGCTATGAATTGTTATTAGCCCATTTTCATACATGAGAAAGCCGAGCAACTGACAGCTTAAATAAGTGGTTCAAGTTTGCGTTAGTAAATCAATATATAAACTGTGTTTCCTGACTCCAGATTGTCTGCACCTAACTTCTGATAGAAATGATTGCTCACATATAGAGCTTAGGGATTAGTGATTTTAAAAACTACCCAGGTTATAGTGTGCTTTAAAAAACAGTGCTGCTTCACAGTGGACTATAGGTGAAAACAATGCTGAAGACACTATCTTGGGGTCCTCTGTAAGGAGTGTAACATTGCAAGTTAGATCCAGTTTTTGTTTTGCAGTGGTAAAGAGGAGCAAACTGCGTTCACTGGCAGAACAGAATTCCAGATGGAACTGCTGAGTGCTGCTGAACAGCAAGACTGGCCCTGCAGGGCCCATTGTCTGAAGAACCCAAATATTACAGTCTCAGTATGGTTGCAGGGTGTCCATTACCTAGGTATTATAATTTCTTTGGGATGGCAGTCAGAGACTGATTATAATCAGGAGAGGAAAGCAAAATTCCTGGGGGCACAGTGCTTCACTTGTGGATCCCCTGCCTCTAACCTCTGATGCAGTAATCTTTGCAAGAGTACTTCCATAGATCTCAATGACAACAATTAGAATTGAAGAGCATGAGAAGACATTTTAATCAGAAGCTAATTAAGAACAATGGGAGCATATGTATCATTGATTGTGTCTCAAGTACTCTGGCTGATCTGGAAGATTATTCCATTAATATATGGATGTAAACAGACGCCAACATTTTCTCAGGATGAAACAACTTCACTTCGACAGTTCCACCTCCAAATCTGGCTTTTATGTGTTTCATGACAAATAAAAACAAGCACCGTTTACCTAACTAAGGCATGCATCAGGTAATGTTTCACATTTTGGCAGAGTAGAGTACCACGTAAAAGAAATAAGACAAAAGGAATCAAGGCTCGAGAGTGTTATTCAGATTTAATTCTTAATTAATTTCCCATTATAAATGAGACTAAAAATATAGTTGGCCCTGAACATAAAGAACAGAGTTTGGTTCTATGATAACTATATTATCTGAGAGAATATCCTGAACTCTTTCCCATTTCTTCTTCTAAAACAAATAAAAGAATTATCAAACTGTTGAACATGGTACTTGGTTTAGTTTCTCCCTTCAGGAGGAATTGGGTATATCACTGTTACAATGTGTTTCCAGGCTGGAGGAAATTTTCTCATTTTCATCATCTAATTTCCACAAAGCAATCAACATATTACATCTCCTCTTGCCAATACAACTGGGTTTTGCTTTTCTCTAAGTCAGCTTGGGAAGATTTCAGTCTGTATTCTCTCAGGAATTATGTTTACCAATTAACAGTGCTTGCTTTATAACCTCACTACCCACAGCCATATCCTGCTAAGGGACTAATAGAGGAATTTCATTTTGACTTTGTCCTGTTAGTAACAGATAAGAGAGATTCTCTAAGGAGTGAACTGCCCACATGGATTAACTAGCGAATTAATTCAAACTAGTTTCATGATGTCTCATTCCCGTCTTTTTCCAAATAGGCACTGAGAATGCGTCAGCTGATCCAGACTGTTACCTCAGCCACCCCAACATCTACTCCTATAAATTGTTTAAATTCCTGTGAGCTTTGCTTGTCTTTGTTCATGAAATGAATATAGATAAAACAATCTCAGCATTTTCCAGTATCAAAGTAGCTTGAGTATTATGTACATCAACACCTAGTTTGTCTATCTCTCTTTTTAAGACCAATACAGTCACTTGATGCCATGTTCTGTTGTCTCCACTTTGCTCCAGATATCAACTTCCCTCTGGTTTTTGCCTTTCTATTTTATCCATCCTTTAAAGTTATGCTCAAACCACAACCTTTCAATGTTGAGGCATTGTGTACAAGCAGATGTGTGTATAGGGGTAATGTTGGTAGGGTCATATGTTAGAAACATAAATATGAATGCAGTTGACTTGTTTTTATTTCTTTTATGGAGTTTATAGACTGGTTAAATGGTCATAGCTAGCATGTTTGGAGATGATAGAATTTTTATTTTTCATGTGAGTAAACTGATGTCCAGTGAAGTAAAATCAGTACCCCAAAGCTATGGAATCAGCAGGTAGCAAAATATGTAGCCTATCACACAGCAACCACATTTTTTTTTCATAACTTCCAAGCAACATACCAAGGACATCATGAAGAAGATGTGAGAAAGTGCCATCACTTTTTATTCTTATGGTGTGACCGACATTGGTTCTTAAGTTGTTTCTTTCTAAGTTTGACAAAGCTCCATAATTGCTGGTAACAATTTTCCAGGGATCTCCCTCTAGTTGATAGTAGATGACACTTGAGATGAGCCTTTTAGAATTTGTTGATGCTTTTTTCCCAGAACATCAAGAAGTATTGACTAACTCATTGAAATCCACATATTTCACTTCCTTTCTGTGGGACTATTTCTATTGCAGAATACAATTGTCTTTAGCTCCCCCATGGACAAGAGCATGCACTTTCTTTAGTAGACTTCATTTTACCTAACACTGTGGACAAAGGCTGTAAGTGCACACAGAGCAGTGTGCAAGAGGCTACAGCAAGGGGCGGGGGGAGCCAGTGTAGGAGAGAAAGAACTCAACCATGCTGCTTTTTTAGTGTCAGCAAACAATTCCTGAAGGAAGGCAAGTCTTCAACTTTTTAGTAGGAGAATCATTATATTTTTTTCCACTTCTCTGAGCATTATAAATGTGTAGAAGGCTGCATTTTTGGAATTTATTGAGGGAAAAGGAAGAAATCTTTGTCTTCAACAAGTTAGATGTCAAATAACAAATGAAAACTGATGTTTGTCATTAAATAACTCTAGAAAAGTTTAGAGTACTTAGGGGAGAGAAATCTTTCTTGCCACCATTTCCTCTTATGAAGGATAATAGAATGTGTTCCCTTTCCTACTATTCTCATGCTCCCCAGTGAATACTAAGGATCTATATTGCTTTTTTAAAAACATCTTTGTACCCTTGGTATGTAGGTATATCTATCATAGATCACATCAAATAGTATTTGTTGTATGAATAGCCATATATTCTGTAACTTCAGGGACACTGATTGTCGGCAGAGGTAGTATGTTTCTCACTCTTTAATTTTTAATGCTGTGGATTCCTTAATATTAAAAGTACTTTATCCTTCAGTGACATAAGGTAAAACAAGATGTAAGATATAAAGTAAGACAAGATCATTTCTGGCAGTTGAAATGCTTTGTGAGAAAAAAATTTACACAAACTTAAATCATGACACAAAAACCTCACTAGAAATATGAGAACACTAAAGTAAAAGGGAGGATATGGGGTCCTCACACAGTGAAATGATGGACTTCAAAAGCAGAGGTCACTTACTAAATTAGTAGGATGGAGACCGGGTATTATAACAGTCACTTACTCTTTGCTAGCATTGTTCTAAGGTATACTGCATAGGTTAACTCTATACTTTACATAGTAAATCATTTTACAATCCTCATTATGTAGATGATAAGCTTGGAGTATAAAAGACTGGAAAGCCAGGATGTATTCTCATAATTATTCAAATCCAGGTTGACTGCCTCAAGATCATGCCATCAACCACCATGGAAGCCTGGCTCCATACAGAATCAACTATTTGCTTCAGTATTTTTCCAAGAGTTATCCCTAAAAAGAATCCATCTGATAAATCCTGTTTCTATTTCTAATGGAATGATGTACTTTACAATTGTTCTTTTACAATTGGTCCTAATTATTCTGTTTGTGTTTATTGAATGCCTGGGGGATTCAGTACAGGTATTCCAATACATGTGCACAATTCTTAAGAAATCAATGGACACAATGAAAATGAAGTGAGATGCAAGCAGCTTTCTGTATTGAAATTATATTGTTTGCCAGAGACTGTGTGCCAGTCTGCTTCTTTGGAAAAACAAGCAGCTCTATGTGTTAAGAAAGCAGAAGTCCTGATTTAGAAAGCTGTTCTAATCAACTAGTAGCTGCAAGCTATATTTCTGAACTCTGTGTTAGAAGCGATGGTGGGTGCATTGCTGACACACCATAGTTTTCATCTGATGATCTCAATCTGCTTAGAGTATAATAGTTTCTCTCAACCTTTACCATCTTAAGTGCCACCAAGAGATTGAATCATCACAGGGAGGCCAAATGGAATGCATGCAATGGGTTGGATAATGGGATGCTTGTTTTTGTTATATAATGTAACAATCATTCCAAATAAAAAATGCCTGGTGTCACTTTAAGGAGCATGTTTATGCTGGAGCACCTATATGGGCTAAGGTCATTGCAGGATAAGCAGAATAGACAATGCTGCATAGAGTATGTCTGGGGATATTACTTTAGGCCTTTTATCCTTTCTGTAAGGGGATAAATACAACATTCATGCATTTATTATGTCAATAAGAATGCACTGAATACCAGTTATGGTCTCGAGTTTGGACAGGAGATGCAGGGCTATGCAGGAAGTAGTGTATAAACATAATAAGTGGGATGGGAGCTATAATGGGAAATGCTGTCAATCCTAGGATCCAAGCATGGCATTTGGGATTTTATCTTCCATGTGTAGTTAACTCTATCTTCCTCCTTTTATTTCAATTCAACCTCATTCTAGCTACACTGGAATTCTGGAGGTTCCATTTAAGTATCACAGTTTTTCACACTGCAATGTTTTCTGCAAACATTAGTCCTATTTAAATGACAGTACCCATTTTCTCTGCCTGATAAACTCATTCATTTTTGAAGATTTAGTTCAAAGGCAGTCTCTTTTAAATAATCCCTCATTTTTCCACCTTTTCCTCTTTCCTACATCTTTCCATCAGTCTGTTTTGCTTTGATTTCTCCATGTTACATCTTATTATACTCTCAGATTATACCAAAATATTATGTACACGTGTACATTTTGTACTCTAACTTGTCAACTCTTGTAATTTCTTCTTCTTTGGTATAAGGCCTCGCATATTGCTCACTGTTTTCTGATTACCACAGTGGATTAAAAGAAAATAAGTACAATTTGCATAGGAACTATTGTGAAATTTACATATTTTACATAATTTAATTTGCAGAATTCTGCAAGATAAACATTTCCATTACCATTTCACAAATGAGAAAATTAAAAGCTTCATGGGTTCAATGAGTTGCTCAAAGCCAAACAGCTTGGAAATGTTGAATATGATTGGTTTCATTGGTCAAGTTTTATTTTGTACTCTCAAAAAGGAAATGAAAATGGTTGTATAATTGCAAGAAGGACCGCACATACACAAACACATACACACACACACAAACACACACACACACACACACACACACACGCATGCATGCATGCATGCATGCATGCTTTCACCTGAGGATCAGTACTCTTGGGAGAACAAGCAAGCAGGTAAGGTATGTAGACTCTTAACCTTGTTGAGGATCTACAGAACTAGAATTTGTATTTTTGCCATGACTACAAGATTATTCTAACAGACACTAAAGACCAAGGTTAACTGGATTAATTTTATAGTTTGTCTACACATAGTAATTTTCCTAGATTTTAAAACTTTCCTTGGCCATATGCATCATCTCAGATATAAAAAAATACTGTAAATTATTGTGCACAACCAATTATCCGAGAAATCCCACAGTAACCAGTTTGGGATGATCCTAGGAAAATAGTAAGACTGTTCCCATCTTCGCAACATCCTCACTTTTCTTGTTCTCTATGCCCCTTAATTATCTTTTGAGCAAAGAAGGCTGAGTAATGCAAACTAACTATATCTTACAAAGAAGAATATTTTCCAAGCATTTTTATTACGATTACTTGATTGTGAAGAATGAGGTCCTTCTTAAGCTATCTGAGAAAGACTATTTAAGAATACCCATAAAATGATTTTAGTAGTAGGATCCCAGAGACATCTTAGTAGAGGATGTCTTAGCTATTTTTTTCATTGGTGAGATAAAATATTCAATGCCATAAGTTAAAGGAAGGATGGCTCATCTAACTCACAGTTTGTAGAAGTTTCAGTCCATAACTGGCTGGATCCAAGGCAGGGTGTCCTGGCAGAGGTTCACCCCAGAGGCAAAACAGTGCACAGCAGCAGAAGCAAGTGAGGGAAGGAAAGAGTCAAGCTTCTTTCTGTCCCTTGTACTGTGTGCAGGCTCTCTCTGTGCAAACCCTTCATCCAAGCATTAGACTTTGAATCAATCACAGTCTCTAGATCCAACTATTCTTGTAAAGCCTAAGTCTGCATGAGATTTGGGAGGACATCAAACCATAACAGAAGAGTAGGAAGAGATTTGGGCCTTATTGAAGTGTCTCTTTACTCAAAGTCATGTAAATATTGACTAGTAGGAGTTTTTGGGTCTTCTTGTGGTGATTTGAGTTCAGTCACTTCATCCTTTTTGTTCTCAGTACTGCAACAATTATTTTTTTCTATCCTTTTGTCTTCTTGGTGTGAAATATTTTTTTTTTTCTCATTCAAGTTGTGAAGATTATGAATGACTCACCAATCTTGTGTACTAAAGTTGGCCAAATGAGTTGTAGATCACTGGACAAAACATTCATTTATGGAGAAGCTTCCTTGGTTAAATGCCTAGCTCTGGTTTCATTTCCATGGCTTGTGGTATTGAATAATTTCTTTGAAAGCAGTCTTTCTACTTCTACAGATAGAGAAGGCCAGTTTTCTTTATAATGGGTATTCATGAATGGTTTCATAAAACTTTTCCAGGGGTCCGTGAAATAGCTCAAGGACATAAGTGCTTGCCTGGCAAGCACAAGGTCCTGAGTCCAATGCTTGGTACAATAATAAATAAATAAATAAATAAATAAATAAATAAATAAATAAATCGTACAGGATAAAATAGAATGAAATAAATGAACCTTTCAAAATTTAGTGCTGAAGAGTTATATATGACTATATACTTAATTGCTAATTCAAAGATATGACTAATAAATTTCAAATTGTTCTAAAGATATGGCATTATGGCAAAAGCTCATTTTCCTATTAGCTTAATTAAGTTGATATTTATTGAGTTGCTACTATTTTTCAGATGTTCTGTGATTTGGAACTGTGATGATTCATAAAATATAGTTGATCCCGTCATGAATGTTATAAATTTCAAAGTCACAGCTATATAAGAAAATGCTTACAAATTTATGTGAACTAAAACATACATGGATAGCCTATGGCTTCAGATGTGGCTTATAGTTATTTTCTTTGTATATCTATGTTTCCATTATTTTCAGAATTTCTTTACAGTGAAGTTTACAATTAACTTTCTGATAAAATAATGACCTTCACTTATCCAAGCAATATTTCAATAAACATGAATGAGTAAACTTGTTGGTGGTTGAATTATTATGTTAGAAAAAAAGTGAAGGTCTGAGAATTAAGCATGCAGTTGCAGGGAGGTGAATATAGGTCCTATCAAAAATGCTACATGTGGTCATTAACTTCTCCTTGGGAAGAAAGAGCACGTAACAGGGAGGGAATCACTTAGCTGCTCCTGTTGCACAGAAACATGAATCCTGAACAATGTTTAGAACATGAGTTTTTTTTAAGGAATATGATGCCATTTTCTTCTACTATGTAACATTAAAATATAATTTCATAACTTTCTAAACTGAGAGAGGTAAGATACGGGATCACTGGAGTTTATCATGAGGCCCAGTCACTATTTTGCCCAAAGGTGATGGTACTGTGATTGTAGTTTCCTATTTCAAGGTGAGTAATGCAATTTTGGACTGTGGTACTTACTCAAAATCTATTTTCCAGGATAACTAGAACTTAGTGAAGATTGAGCCATAATAATTTTAATGCTTATCCTTCAGATTATATCATGTTAGCAAATTATTTTATTGCCATAAATTATCAGTGAAGGTGCCAAAAGCACTCTAAAAAGATCAAGTAGAATCAGAGAGTAGACAAAGCAACCTGAAAAGGTCAAGGAGGAGATTTGCTGGGATATCCTCTGTCTCAGCAGGGCAAATTAACCAGATATTGGCCACATAGCAAGGAGTTGTCCTTATTTTTGTTTCCTATCATCTGGTAGGTTAAGAACAATTACCAGAACAGAATAGTTTCTGTAGTGCTCTAGAGACACCCTAAGAAAGGTACTGAATTCACCTCTTAGCTAATACACATTGAAATTATTTGATTTAATTTTTCTCTTCTTTCTGGTAGGTGGTTCTGGGAAGAAATTTTTTTATATCTAATGGCACCTCACCAGTGATGATGAGACTTTCGTGCACTCAGAAGCTATTTTATATTGTTCTTCCTTTCAAAGAAAACTTACACTATATTTTTGTTCCTATATCATTAGTAACTGGTCTTCTATGGAAAGTTTACCTAGTATGTTTCCTAGTTTTTTGGACTGAACATTAATGGCAATCCATTGTGCCAAATGAAACCAGACTATGAAACTATTTGGAAATAAGACTTAATAGATTAGATTTCATGAAGATGTTGGAACAAAACTTCCTGGCATAAAATGAATATGTTTTTGGTTTGTTTTCATTAAGTATGTTACTTTAAATGGAAATTCTTTATGGGTCCTATCTCATTTTATGTTACTATGCATATTACCTACCACTTATTATAGAAATAATTAACAAACAACAAAATTCCACTGGATTACCAAACCAACAATAGATTTTCAAAGTGCCAGATAGGGACTGAGACCTTTAAATCTGTTCAGGATCTCTTTCCATTGTTATTCTTAGGTATACTGCATTATTTGCTCAGTAAATGTAGCACCACTGCTATTCCTTATCTCTCTGGATCAGGTTCCTTCTATAAACTTTTCCAAAATAGAAATTTTGAAAGAAGTATTGTGTATGTCTATTCAACAGTAGTAGCCTGGACTCTACTCAGTTGATTATTATAAATATGACCCTGGTGTCTGTACTCCTAGGAAAGAAAATCTCTGACGCCTTCCTATATTTTAGAGACTCAGTAAAGTTCTCTCCACCTCCCTGCCTCAGTCGTCATGTAGCTTTTTCAAACACACATGAATAAATCAGTCAGCAGCAGCTGGAAAAGTCTCCAGATGCTGACTTGTTATAACCAGGTCAGCTGGCCTGCTTTCAACTCATTCCACATCAAAAACTGTGACATGACCAGTCATGTACCTGCTCTTTGGAGCAGGTACATTTAAGTGCTAGTAGGCTGCAAGCCTAGGGCTACAAAAAATAAACTAGAGTCAGTAAATATATCATATTGCAGAGGCATCATAATAATTTTATAGGCAACAAAGGATTTTGCATTTCATTGCTGGGTAGCATCAGATGCATAAGACAAAAGCAAACAAGCTGTTGTCACCTACCAGGATTAGAAACTTGAGAGTAAAGACTCCTAAGCTGTTCATTACAAGCTTAAATGAGCCCATTAGACTTACATTAGACTTAGGAGAAAAGAGAAAATAGTGCTACCAAGTTGTCAAGGTTGCAAGATTTACTAATGTGAGAGAAAGACCTCCACAAATTGTAAAGCTAAGTCTATCATATTGTCTAACTTTCAGTTTGAAAAATCCATAAGACCAACATGAGTGCTGCTTTTAAGAATGTGTTAAAAGAAATGATAGAAGAAATATCTCTACAGCATAATTTCCATATTCGTCTTTCTTTTACTAGCTATGAGTACTGCTGAAACAGAATGGGATTTGGGAGAAACTTGTTTGTTTCTAGTATATCTGGTTCTGATCAAAAAAAATCTAACAGGAAGGAGACCCATGGTAAAATTTTTAAACCTGATTTTCATCTGAAGTTTATTTTGATTTTATTATGTTTGATGCTAGTGAGGGATAAGACAGACATGAAAGATTCTGAGTATAGATTTTAGAGCTGAGTGATGAGAGAAACTGACAACTCATATTCTTATCAAGTCCTTTTGAGACTTACAAAAGAGAAGTTTCCTTGAATTTTCTGACATCCTCATGTCTCATCCTGCCCCAAACTTGGAGGCTCTGACAAACATAGAAGTTGAAAACTACAAGGGAGAAAACATTTTCAGCAGCAAACCTGTAAATAAAAGAAAGAAAGAAAGAAATAGCAACAACAACAAAAATAAAACAGACCAACCAACCAGCCAGCCAAATAGCAAAAAAGCCAGTCTTATTTAGGTGAGGTTGAAGGCTCTGTTATTATAAAGTAGTTGGCTCCACAAGAGTATCTGACCTAAAATCTAACTATCATAAATAAGGAACTGAAGCAGAAAATAAATTAAAATGCTGACAAAGAGCTTTTCTCTGCTTGTTTCAGTTTGCAAACTCAAATCAGGAGAAAGTATTTGTGTTGCCTTTGCATTTGTTATATATCATGTGTCCTAGTAATCCCAGGAAATCTTCTAGATTATTGCTGCTAGTTTATTAACAGCATTGTACTGCAAAGTAATACCAAGATAGCCCTATGCAATCTGGTGTGCTTCATGGGAGTTCTATAACCTTTTGCAATTTTCTTCAGTAAGATGAAAGGTTTTTCATCCAAGGATACTCTTTCTTCTGTACTGTTATCCTCTGGGGATCATTACCTTATCATGCCTACCAGAATTATCTGAATATATAAAAAGTGCATACTTAACATGCTACATTATTCAAAGGAAACATGGGCAAGCTAGCTAGGGTAAGTTACCAGATTTAATCAATGGTTGATGGTTGTAACTTTTCATTTTTCCACCTGCACCAGCCACATGCATGTCACATGATTCTAGAACAAAGTTCCCAATTGAAATGAATATATTTCATTTGCTAGCTTGCTTTCTTTCTTGCTTTCTATATATTTAGCTCAAAGTCTATAGGGTCTCACTACATAGGTCAGGCTCATAGCAACCCTCCTGTTTTCAGCCTCCCAAGCGCCGGGATTACAGGCACATACCACCACACCCAATCTCAGTCACCATTTCAGTGTGCCCTGGGGGTGGATGTGGCTTGACCCACCAATGAAAATCTTTGTTTTTAATACTTTTCATTTATTTTTTAATACTTTTTATTTTTAGAAAGGAAAAAAGTACAAAAAGCATTAGAAATTATCCAGAATTTACCAAACAAACAAAATAAAAAAAATACAGCAATGGTAGCCATATTTTATGTTGTTGTCTTCAAACTAGTTCAGATTATCAGCTATAAGTAAGCTAAATTGGACCAAAAAGTTATACAAAACAATTAAAAAGGAGTGAGAATGAAAATTTTAAGTGTTAGATGATCCTTTTAATAGGCCAGCAAAAATCAGTGGTAAAAATATCTAAGCTATTCTGTGTATATGAATCGATCTTTTCCCTTCCTTCTTTCACTGTGTCATCTTTTTCCTCATCCCAGTTCTTCCTTCCCTTTCATCAGATTCTTGCCCTTTCACAGTATCTAGGCTACTTTCAGATTTCATTTACTCTTTCAGGTTCTTACATTAGCAAGACAATCTGACGTTTACACATGTGAGTCTGATTTATTTCACTTATGAGTACAGCCTCTAGCTGCATTCATTACATATAAAACACTTGAGTGAATCTCAAGGAACTCCCTATGTACTCAACAAGGGGAGGGCTGTCTTTTTGTGAGAACTCATCCTCCTTTTGGAAACATTCCTTGTCTTGCAGAAACAATCTCAAACTACAGAGCAGTTCATGAGTTGTTCATCAGAATTTTGAGACAATAGCAGAGGGTGCAAACAACAAATGAGTTTATTTGTTATGTTTCACTGTCTGGTATGGGGATTAACGCTAACCACATCCTCAGCATTACAAATTGATGTAAAGAGCATCAGCATCACCAAGGTTGAGTTTCTGCCTACCTTTCTATGCATTATACCATATGAAGTACTATTGGGAATGGTACAGTAGAAGTGTACAAGGAAAGGATCCTAGAGGGACACTGGCTTTAATTTTAATTTCTTCTGAATTAAATAACACTCTGAAAATCTCAAATGCACACATTAGTCTGCAAGGTGGGAATAATTATGAAAATGCTCCAGTCACCACTGCATATGACCAGGCTGCTTGCAAGAAGCAGGGATGGGCTTCAGTGCAGTTGTGAGAACATCTTGTCCTGCACTGAGCCTTGCCTGCCTCCGAGGCTGTGTCAGCTGATGGAAGCCTTGGTTTCTCAGGCGAGTGAGCCAATTAGCACATTCCCAGGCTGGAACTGTACTTGCTACGTATGTGATCTGCATACTGATTCAGCTGAGATTTGATCTTCTAGGTGGAGAAAAATATGAATCCCAGGTGAGAGGGAACATTGGCCTAGATTTTTCCTGCTCTTCTCTCTCTGTCTCTCTGTTTCTGTCTCTGTCTCTCTGTCTGTCTTTCTCTGTCTCTCTCTGAATGTGTCTGTCTGTCTCTGTCTCTGTCTCTGTTTCTCTCTCTCTCTTGGCATACTTGTGTAGCTGCATTTTTGATCAATGCTAACGCTGGAAAAGTTTTATTAAACTTTAGAATTCAAATAAATCTATGGAATGAAAGTATTAAAATTCAATGCTTTTACCTCCAGTGCTAAAGTAACCAATAAATAAATAAATAAATAAATAAATAAAAATAAATAAATAAAAAATAAAAGAAGAAGAAGAAAAGGAACTCAGGTAACTCCTTGTACCAGTGTTACCCATGGCCCACATGGGGGCAGTGCTAGGTAGTCAAAAGCCTCTCTTAGCTTGCAAAGAACATAAGAATTAAGCAGGAGACAAATTTTAAATGCATAAAGAAGGAGCAGGGTAGTTTTCATAAGCACAAATTCTGTAAAGCCAGTCATCACACTGCTCTAATTGTTCTTGCTTATATAAAAAAAAAGAAACATATCTACAGAATTTTCGGATACTGGTGCAATTGCTTGCCAAGAGACATTGGAAAATGTTTTGGTTGCTTATTCCAGTTAATTCTACTTAAAGCATACTAAACAAAACACACAAACTATTTTTTATTTAATGTGTAGATTATATTCTAGGTACTTTGGAACTATGGCAATTTATTGCATGCAAAATTTTTCAGTTTCTTATCTTGCTACATGAGTTGCTTTTTGATAAATTTTCAAATAAGGAATTTACAGAAAATATATAAAAGTAAGAGTGCACTCAGAGCAGATGGAAGTTTACTAGGAAATCCCCTTCATGAAAGTAAATGTAGCTTAATACTAAATAAATTTCTTCTTTGAGCAGATCTTTTCTGCAAGTTATAACATCCAGCATTGATGCACATGAGCTAGAATTAGTGTAATAATGAATTCATCTGGCATGAAGGATTTTTGATGTGGACAGAGTAAGTTTCCCAGCAGCATCCTTAAGGTTTATCATTTCAGTTATATTGTGGGCATATTTTGAAAATGTAAAGAAAGGGCCGCAGTGATATTCTGACCTGCAGTCTCTCAACCTATAGCACAAAGCCTTTGTTTACTGACTCAGAGCTGAGACTGCAACACCAAGGATTCCTTTAGGCAGTTCCATGGCACTGCAACCTTCAGAAAACAAATTTGGAATTAGCTGATGAGCTCCTGATCATGTTGGGTCATGTGGGAGCTGGGACACGAGACTTCTGTTACAGTCTGGGGCAGAGCATGATGCATGCTAAATAGATTCTCACAGAAGATTCAACAGGTTCTCGTGGTGTTGGCCTGTACTGAGCACACAGAGCAATGTGTGCCCTCCTTGTCATTGACATGGCCTCGTGACTTCTCCTCTTGTATCTCCATTGTCTTTCTTTGTCTCTTTTTATTCAAATAAAGTTAACACCAAGCTCTCTATTTTCTTAACACCCTTTCTGTTGGTATATATAACAGAACATCTAATTGCTCTTCCAGAAAGTGCTTATCCCAGAGGGGATCATTTGGTGCTCAGATTGCTAAGGTCCTGTGGGAGTGACAAGATTATTAGAGAAAATTCAATGTTTTCACATATATTTGTTTTTCAAAATAGCATTAATGCAATGATTATCGCTCCCACTAAGTAACTACTTACAATGCAGTACATAAAACGCATCTCTCTTTAAAGTGGCGACTTGAACTGAACTGATGGTGATGCTCTTCTTCGTTTTCAGGAGTGCTTTACATATGGAGGATTCATCTGCTTTTCCTGGGTCTAGAAACTGGCAAATAACATTTCTCTCACTGATTTTTCTGTTCCAGTATAGAAAATGATTAAAATAGCTAGGAATTTGAGTCTTGCCACAGAGTCACTCTGCAGTCATCTGGCAAATTGTGATAAGCCAGGGCTACACAGAAAGGGCTCTGCACACCCCCAGCCTCTGGCACTACGTATGTGAGGTGCATGAACATTTAAGCAAATTACATAATTGCTTTGTCTGTGTGGACACACTATTTTAATGAGCACACAGAGAAGTGAATTGCATAGATGATATAGAGATAAATAAGGGATTAATTTTTTGAATAACTTCTAACTTTTGCTTGCTGAATTTTAATTTTTCCTCCCTCTAAAATGCTAAATAGAACCTAAACCATAGAAACATAATTTCTTACTGCTTTTGGAGTAAAGAAGATAGGATTAAGTTTAACTCATCCTTTTCCACTTATAAAGTCTCTGGGGGCTCCCACATAAAAGCTTACTTTCCGTTTTGCTTCCTGCACTGGTGATACCAGACTCCCACCTTTTCCAATCTTACTTCCTCTTCCTCATTCCAATTTGATCATTAGTGAGAGGCAGGAGTGAATAAGAGTAGAAAGACAAAAAGTAATTAATTCACTGAAGTGCAGCTGCAAATGGATTTTTGAAATAAATTATTAATTTCCTCTTTAATATTTCTGCATTGATGCTGCTCTGTATCTGGGGATTGGAAGTGAGAACTGCTTTGCTTCACAGCATCCAGGACCTGGGTAGATATCAGAGCCTTATTGCAACTAGAACACGCGGTGCTAATGTGCTAATCCTCCAATTCTTCGGTAGCAACATCATTTTAAATGTAAAGTTTATGGTAGGTGGAAAAGGCATGCTGGAGGCATTTGGTTGCAGTGCGAGAGATTACACACCTTCTTTTCTTTCTAGTCTAAGCTTCTTAAGACTCTATATCTAAGATGAAAGCTAAAACACGTGTGATGACTCTTGAGAAAACCATGGCCTCAGAAAACAAAAGCCTCTTTGCTAAGAAGGGAGAAAAATGCTGAGTTGTGTAGATACTGTCAAGAACTGAGAGAACCGAGTATCAGTGGGATGGAGAAGAATTATAAAGCTTTGTATGGTCGGACAAATCCTGGGCAGAGATCAGGAAATGGCACTGGGGTGACAGCACAGAAGGGCTAGATCTCTGGCGCAGCGCTCCTCAGCTTCACTTCGCTCTAAGCCCAGATTACAGAATGCATCTTTTATCACTCCCTTTGCTTAAATCTAATGTTATCAGAAAATCTACTTTTCTTGACCTCAGTAGCATGTGGTGGGGAGGTAACCTGGAGACACTATTTTTAGCAACAGAAAGCAATGGTGCTGTTTCTGTGTTCAAAGATGTTGGCTCCAAATGGCAGAGGAATGATTGTTTCCACTTAAAGTGATTGATATGTCTACACACACTTGAGCGAGAGAATTTCATTACCTATTCCTACTGCAGGGACTGACTGAATGCAGTTTCAGAGGAAATAGGGAGCACATTTGTGTAATACAGTTGCTTTCTTCATTGAAATAGAGGCAGGGAAGGAAAGGCCAACGTATGTAAGGAGAAATTCAAGATGTTAATGTAACAACTATGTGGAAAGAGTGAAGAAACAACTATCACAGGATAAAAGGCTCAATATGTATAGCAA
>PVKN010016480.1:0-17792 GCA_004027915.1 Capromys pilorides | reverse complement strand
TGTCTTTTGATTGAGCTTCCTTCTTGGGCTTTACGCCTGCTTCCTACTCTTTCAGCAAAACGCTTTGCAAGAATCGTTTTCTGTCGTCACCCAGAGTGATCTGTTCTGTTTTTTTTTTTTTTTTTTTTTTTTTGAGCAGAACGTATTTATTGAGGGAAAGAAAGCTCCTATCCAAGAGAGGAACAGGAGGGGGCTCCCGAGTGTGTGTCCCCCCTGTTTTGTTTTTATCTTTTCGAGACAAGGTCTCACTATGCAGTTCAGGCTGGCCTTGAGCTCACTTTTGTAGCCCAGGCTGGTCTAGAACTCACACCGATCCTCCTGCCTCAGCTTCCCAAGTGCTGGGATTACAGGCGTGCACCACCATGCCTGGCTGATCTGTTGTTCTGTTAAGTTTTATCCAGACATAACTAACGAGCACGTCGTGCAGGTACCTCACCAAGGTGTTTTGAGCCCAGGGCCTTCACACAGCTGCATTCCTAAGCCTTTGTATTTTTTATTTTGAGACTGGATCTTGCTAAGTCACCGAGTTGCCCAGGCTGGGCTGGAACTTGCAGTCTTCCTGCCTCAGCCTCCCAGAATGCCAGGTTTACTGGCATGGGACACCACACCTGGCTTTGTGGAAAATTCTTAAATTGTCATTCCCAGTACAGAGCAGATGTAGTCCTCAGGTAGGGGCTCAGGAGGCTGGAGGTCTGTTGTCCTCATCTGCGGAGGGTGAAGAGACTGAGATCAGGGACAAAGTCAGTGTGCCTGGGACTCCACTTTTTTTGTGTGGTCTTCCTCCTGCACTGACTAAAGCTTTCATACTTGTTATTATTCTATGGTATAGTATTATTAAATGTGTGTTCGTTTTGGTTTTTTTTGGTGGGACCGGGATTCGAACTCACAACCTTGCACTGCCAGGCAGGCGCTTGTGCCACAGAGCTATCTCCCTGGCCCCCAGTATCATTACATGTAGAGCTGTTACTATTTATGTTATTGTTCTGTTTACTGTTGTTGTTATTGTACTCGCTGTGTAACTCAGGCTGGCCTCAAACTCTCAGCCATCCACTTACCCTGTTTTCCCAAGTGCTGGGATTATAGATGTGACCCACACTCGTAGAAGTTGTATATTTATTATGTATATTCACTGCATGTCTTTTTCAGATTGCTATTTTAGTGGTACTGTTACACTTACCGAGCCTGCCTCGAGTTCATGGCCATCCTCCTGCCTCGGTCTCCCAAGTACTAGGATTGCAAGCATGTGTCCGCACTGCCTGCTTTACTTGGTTTTAAGTTAATTCAAATAATTGAGGTTTTATTCCATAGTATGTGATACCAGTTTTACTTGATAAACTATTATTAAGTATCGACAGTCTCTAGGAAAAAGAATGATAGGTTTTTCAATATTCCAGTCTGAAACAAAATTGAAATCCTTATGTTTTGTTACTAATTTTTGCTTTGACAGATTATATGGAAGCTTGGCAGCGAAATTCTATTTTACCACCCCAGAAGCAACGTGGAGACTTTTAATGCCTTTGCGGACCAGATGAAAAACATTGGCGTGCTGAATTACTTGAAGGTGAGTGGAGGCTCTGAGTTTGCGTGTGTGGCCCCCCACATGTGCGTGGCCCATCACATCGGGCCTCTGCAGTTGCCCGGCATCGGGGTGCCCAGGCTGTATTCCACGGTGGCCACACAGGGCAGCTTCCTGGGCTGAGGGACGATTTCCCTGTGTAGTGGTGTGAGTCTTACTAATAGGAGGGCGATTGCCTGGAGGTGCACCGTGTTGTGGGGTGCTCCCTGCTGAGCTCAGCCCCTGCCGGTGTGGGCTTGTGTGGAGATTAAGGGACTCTTGTGGCTTCCTGGACAGGGGGCTTCCTAGCTGAACAAGGAGGAGGAGTGGCTTCCCGAACGCTTCTTTGCTTAGAGGCTGGGTAGCCATTTGGTCAGGGGATGAGGTGGACTTGGAACAGACTGACTGGTTAGGCCCCCTTGGCCCTAGAATCTTCTCAGTGAGCACACTGGGTGGGAGCCTCATTTCTTGCTCTGGAATCTGAGGTGATGGTTAAGCAGTGAAACGTGGTTCTCTGGGAATAACTTGGAGAGCTCTGTTGTTTCCCAGGCAGGGTGCCCCGCTTGGTTCTTGTAGAAAATGGAGCATAGGGGAGCGCTGGCAGGGACGAAGCAGAGGAAGCCTCCTCGGTGGTTTTTCTTTGTTTCTTTACTCTCTTCTGTTGGTGAGTTTGTGCTGCTTACTCCCCGTTTACACTGTGCCGTCTCACAGGCACTTCCTTGCTAGACCGAAACGTTGCCTGGAAGCCACTCATCTGTGTGTCATACTGAAGACCCACCCTGCCTGGTCCTGCATTTCCTGAGTTGTAACTCACGGTGCTCTGATGGCCTTGGTGACGGGGTTTTCCTGGTTACCCTGCAGATCTCCTTGCACCATGCACTGTACCTTATTCATCACGGGATGCTGGAGGACGCGAACAGAAATCTCAGCCAGGCAGAGACGTGGAGGTACGGAGAGAAATCGTCTTCCCAGGAAGTACTGATCAACCTTGTCCAGGCCTATAAAGGGCTGTTGGAATATTATAGCTGGTCGCAGAAGAAGATGGAATTGTCGCAGCTTGGTGAGTGGATCTGTGAGGTATGTTCTTAAGAGACTGAAAGACAAGCTGTTGTCATCTCTTTGCTGCCTCACCGAGATGATGTAGAGAACAGGCGTTTTTTCTTGGTCGTCCTTAGTATTTCCTCTTCGTCTTGCTGACCCTGAGCTTACTTTGTAGCCCAGGCTGGCCTTGAACTCTCAGTGACCCATCTATCTCAACCTCCCAGTGCTGGGCTTGCAGGCGTGCATCTCCTCATCTGGCAGGGTGCATCACCTCCTTCCTTTATAATTCCCGTACATCAAAATCTCTCAGTCGTAACCCAGGTGGTTCATTTATTCCATTGATGACCCTTTTAGATGCGTTACTTTTCTTTTCCCCACGTGATCTTGTCAAAGATGAACATAGTTCCACATTCATCAGAGCAGTGGAAGTAGATTTGGCTCAGGAACTACAACAGAAGGAGCCGCGCTGTCTTCTGATGGGTACAGAGGTGACTGCTCGCAAGGGGAAGAATGGCGCAAAGAAGGCACAGCAGGGCTTCAGCAAGGCCAGGAAGTGAGACAGTGCAGAAGCAGAGGGGGAGGTGGTCGTGTGACCACCTGGCTTTCTGGGTGGCCGGGGCCATCAGGCAGTGTCTTGGTGACTTTCTCAGGGCTGAGACAATACTGGACTCCTGTGACAGTAAGAAGAGGGGTCTGCTTTGGCTTATAGTATGGAGGGGTTTCAGTCCCTGGTTGGCCAGTTCTAAAGCAGGACAGCTTGGCAGAGAGGCATCACGGGAGAAACAGGAGAGCGGTGAGATTAGGGAGGAGGGGCAGTCATGTGGGCCGCCTCCCTACCCCAGGCTCCTGTCACCTTCCATAGCTGTGCTTCTAGGTGCCGCAGCCTTGGAGGGCATCTGGATGGAAAGCTCGTGGGCACTGACTCAGATGTAGCGGTTCACTGGCGCAGACATCGAGCTCTGGGCGGCGCAGTGTGCTCAGCTGGGGAGGGGCTTGAGCCTTGCGGGGAGTGGCTGCCACTGTCAGGGTCCACCTGCCTGGGTCTCCAGGCAGGCGGGGTGCAGCCTCCTCCAGAGGGCCCTCAGGTGCCTGGGGATCTGGGTTGGGGTGAAACTGTCGGTTTCTAAGAAAGGCTGCACAGTTTGTTAGTGGCCCTTGCCACAAAGCTCGACATTCCTTTCCATGCACACAGACTAGCTTTTTTGCAGTAATCCTGCCTCGTAGACAGCCGTGTTTCAAGGATTGGGTGAAGTGGTTCTGTTTCCGCCCTCATTTTCCTGATCCACTGCCCTCCAAGCCCTGACTGCTCAGTTCTAGCGGAGCCGTGCTCCCCCATGGTGCTGGCGCCCTCCCACTCCCGCCCTGACCTCTGGCGCGGTGGAAGGCTCGCTGCTTTCTTCCTTTCGTCAGTCTCGCGGCCTCTTGGGCTAACCTGTGTCCACGTCCTTCATCCAGGTCCTAGCGCTGGCATGTCTTGCCACCTCCAAGTGAGCTCTGGCTCTGTTCTTACGTGTGCTGGCGCGGTGTGGCCCTTCTCTTCCCTCCAGTCTGTGGCCTTTCTTTCACTCTGCCTCACTCATGGCATGGCGTTTCTTTGTTAGAAAAGGCTTAGTGAGGGGCTGACGAGATCGCCCAGTGGACTAAGCCTTGGCTTAGGCAAGCTCAGGGCCAGGGTTCTATTCCTGGCACTGTGTGCCAGGCTGGCTCTGCCCCGGGGCACAAAGAGCCCGGGAGTGGTGGTGCGTGCCAGTAATCCCAGCACCAGGGAAGCTGCAAACAGGAGGGTCACTATGAGTCTCAGCTGCATAGTGAGACCCTGCGCACATACAAGAAGGGCTTACTGACACTCGCTGGGTCTTAGAGCCAATGTTTGCTTTTCTTCTTACATGTGATTAGGTGGAACTGAAGCAGATATTTGGATGGCAGTAGTTGGCCATGGCTTTGTGACTACTGCTGCCCCAGGCGGAAGCCTTTTGCCCTGTGCAGCTGACACTCGGCTCTGCCCAGTCAGAGGTGGACAGCGCGAGGCGTGGAGCTTGTGAGAAGGCCTTTGCCTTTGGTGTCTGTTCAACGTGACAGGAAGTCGGGGCGGGGCTGCTGAGCCACTGTGCTGCCTCACTGGGTGTGAGGCCCTGGCAGCTGGGAGCCCCTTCCTTGCAGACTTGCCTTCCACTTGGGGATCCCTTTTCCCACTTCTTAGCGAATTTCCCTGTGCTGAATTTCCAAGTCCAGATCAGTACATGTTCAGTTGTTCTGCTGGGAAAAGGGCCGCCAGGCTAAGCTTGTGAGGTGAAACATGTAGAGGAAGTGACGCAGCAGTTGTACCCAGATGTTACGATGTTTGGTGCTTTTGCGATCTGCGTTGCTTTTCTAGTTTCGTTTTTTTACGGATGGACCTTGTACCCTGCAACTCTGGTGAACTCCTTTATTCTACTAGGGGTTTAAGTAGGTTCATAGGGTTTTCTGTTTACAGGATCACATCATCTGCACCGAGGTAATTTTGCTTCTTCCTTTCAATCTGAATGTCTCTTCTGCTGCTTTCTTGCTTAATTGCTCTGGCTGCAGCCTCCAAGAGAAGCCTGTGTCTCACTCCCTATCTGAAGGGAAGAATGTGTGTTCTCTCACCATCAGGTTTGATAGTAGCTGTGGGTTTTTCGGGGTGTACCACATCAGCTTGAGGAAGCTGCTTCTGCTCCCGGATTGGAGTGTTTTCGTTATCAAAGTTTTCTAAGTTTTTCTGGTGGCTTTTTCTGGTCTGTTGAGATGATCGTGAGGTTTGTGTCCTTTATCCTGTTGGTTTGCATTGGACTGATAGATCTTTTTGTTACTTGTGTGAATTGGAGTTTCGTGTGTTGAGCCAGCGTTGTCCTCCTGGCATAGGTCCCACATGGGTCTTTTTTTGTCTGTGGCTGGACTCGTTTTTGCTGGTGTCTTGTGGAGCAGTTTGTATGTGTATTTCTAAGAGAGACTGAACTCAACCTCTGCAAAAAAACTGCAATTTTTTTGTGATTTGCTTGGTGTCTTTGGTGTCCAAGTAACATTGGCCTCATAGGATAAGTTGAGCAATTCCTTTCTATTTTTACTTGGGGAAGAGTTTGTAAAGGTTAGTATTTTCGAGCCAAGGAGATAGCTCAGAGTAGGAACACATACCTGCTGGCAAGTGCAAAGTCCCAAGTTTGATTCCTGGTACCAAAATAAAAAAAGGAATTAGTTTTCCTTCTCGTGTTTATGGGCATTCCCCAGTGAGCCATGAGAACCTGAGCTTTTTATGTGGGTCTTCTGACCACTGATTGAGCAGTTCTGTAAGACCGAATGACTTTTCAACATCACTTGTCTTTGGGCAGATGAGGATGATTACGCTTATAGCGCAGAAGCCCGAAATGCATTCAGCCACAGCTGGAAGACATCTGTACATTTTAGTGCACTGATGAAAACTCCTGGAGTTTGGGATCCTTTTGTGAAGAGCTATGTAGAGGTGAGTTGATGTCTTATCAGATAATTTAGTTTCGTTCAGTTCCAGGCTTATGGAAAATCTACGTGCCCAGTTTTACTGAGCAGAAGGAGACCAATAAGAGAAAACCATAAGAACAAAATGAAGCAGAAACCAAAAAATAGAGGCAGGTATAATTTGTCTCTTTTTTGCAGTCTGAATAATTTCTGTTTATTAGTATACTGTCAATGTTATTCTTTATTTTTACCCCTGGATTACCTGCCTTGGTCCTATATCTATGAAATATAAAATAAATAGCAGTATAATTTTAAGTGCCATTTCTGTATTCTTGTGGTACTTAAAATAAAAAGAGCTCTTTTGTGATTTGTGGGACCTAGGATGTGGACAGAAACCTGAGGCTAGGTCATAAGACGTGGGATGCAGAGTAATGGCTTTGAAAGCCCCTGGAGCTGGCCCTTCCATCCCGAGCTCCCAGGATGCTCCTTCAGATCTACTGCAGAGGGACGTGGGGCCTTGACCCTGGCCATTGGAAATAAATCTTGAAAATACTTTGTGTTCTGGGAACTTGAGCGCTAGTGGTAACTGTGAGGGCAGCAGTGGTCCCCAAGCGTGTCCGGTATCCTGGGATGCCTGTTCGGCAGTGGGCGCACCGTGCCATGCGCCCCTTTGTGGCTGAGGAGGGGTAGGGCACTCAGGTCACTTGCTCTGGGGTTTTAGTTGTTGGTTTCCTTGCCCGGAGGACTTTTATTCTATTTTATTACTGTTATTACTATTATTATTTTAAAAATGTATTTTAGTACAGGGTCTACAGGATCTCACTACACAGGTCAGACTTGTAGTGATCCTCCTGTTTTCAGCCTCCCAAGTGCTGGGATTATAGGGGCGCACCGCCACGCCCAGTCTCAGTCACCATCCCCTGCACACCAGTCCCTGCGCCTGTTTAAGCAGGCGCTTTAGTCAGCTGAGCTATCTGACTGGCCCTGGAGGACTTATTCTTGTGGAATAGTTCGTAGGTCTGAGTCACTGTGTTTCCCAGTAACAGCATAGTAAGGTTGTGGTGGGGCCCCGGCCCGTGTCAGGCAGGGACGGATGCCCACGAGAGGGTTAACTATTGCCTTGTGCAGCCTGTTTATCAATTCTCTGATTCTTTTGTAGCTAGCAGTAAAGTTGTAGCTTCTCATAGGTGCCTTACAGAACTCAGCTACAATATCATGGCTTATTTCATGTAGATGCTGGAATTCTGTGGTGACCAGGATGGGGCCCGAAAGGTTCTCACCAATTACGCATATGATGAAAGGTTCCCGTCCAACCCAAATGCCCACATCTACCTGTACAACTTTCTAAAGAGAACGAAGGCACCAAGGTCGGAGCTGCTCAGCGTGCTGAAGGTACACTGTTGAGCTTGGACAGGCAGGCTGTGCCCCAGCCATTGCGTTCCAGATGTGCGTGACTGGTGTCCACGGCCGCAGCTGCGCAGGCCAGCGGGGTTGCTCCTGAGGCAGAGCGCCAGCGCCTAGGGCCTCTGCGTGGCAATCTGCGAATGCCAGCGTGATGCGGCGTGATTTCCACAGGGAGGGCACACTTGGTGTTGTGTGCTCGGATGCATCTTAGCGGCCCCGGCCCCGGCCCGGATGGTTAGGTGTGCTGTGCCTGTCCCCTCCTCACATTTCCCCAAGCGCTGCCCTGCCTGCGTGTCTATGCCCAAGGCCCTCACGGGGCTGTCTTTTGCACTGTTGGTTAATTGTGCCTTTCTGGAATTTCATGTAAATTTTATCGCAGTTTTAAAGTCGGCTTTGGCTTTGCCTTTCACTGTGGTGTTGCATGTTTGTGGCCTGCTACAGCAGAGCAGCAGTCTGTGTGTGCTTTCTGATCAGCAGCTTGGCTTATTTGCACTTTTTGACTATCATGAGTAACCTTGCTAGACAAATTGACCTCCGTGCCTTGGAGGGCGCATGCAGTTCCATTTTTCTCAGGTCCTGCCTAAGAGTGGAGTTGCTCCGCACAGAAAGTTTGTGTTTAGCTTCTTGGGAAACTTCTCAGCTGCTCCCTGATGACTGGGCTCGTCTCAGTCTGCCCACCTCGCCAGCTTGCTGGTGTCAGTTGGCTTGGACTGCAGCCACCCTGGTGGCCACATGGAGTGTCTTACTGTGGCTGTTACTTGCATTTCCCAGTGGCCTGGGTGGAGGGTCTTTAAATGTCTATTACTGTCCCTGTAGCCTTTGTCAAAGGTCTCTCGTACTGACTTAGTCCTTCCTATTCTGAAAAAGAAAATCCTTTGAGTTTTTCTCTGTTGTGTTAAAGGATTGTTGGAATATTTATTCCCATGTCTTACTGTGCTGTGTCCCAGAGTACAGTCTCTAAAGCTGTTGTCACTGCTTTTTGAGTTTGCGTTTCATGTGGATACTCTGTGATCACTCAGGATCAATAAATATATTTTTGTGTGGTGGTTTTAGTACCCAGCTTCTCAGAATAAATTATTTAAAATTCTAAGTGTGGGCAAATGTCTGTGAGCTGCAAATGGAAAGAATCTGCTTCCCCCAGCAGTCCTGACCACCGCTTGGGAGGAGCTGACAGCATTTCGACAGTGGGAATTTTACTAGCAAGTAAGCTGAAGTTTGAGCAGTGTCTTTGCCACGTGTGAATGACAAGATTCATCTTTCTTGCAGATTTTGTATCAGATTGTACCATCTCATAAACTGATGTTAGAATTCCATATGTTGCTTAGAAAATCAGGTAAACCATTTTTGTTTCCTTTCCCCTTTGTGCAGCTAGCAGTAGTCCAGGGATCAGCAGGTGACGGCCACTGCCCTGACAGTTTCTAGAAACAGCATGGGACTGGCGCCCATGGTTGGGCTTGTGTGAGGCTGCCATTGCACCGGAGTGCAGCACCATGCCTGGGACAGGGACCGAGTGCTGGCAGCGCTGAAGACGCCTCCGGTCTGGGCCTGAAGAGCGTTGGCCTGCCCCCGGTAAATAGGCAGTGGTTAGAAAAGACAAATGGTTTCCATGTATTTTTTTCACCTCATTTAGTCCTGCCTGGACTTCAGCTCAGTAAAGGAAAGAACACTACGTTTTTTAGAAATAATTCAGCTCACCTGGCCCCATGGGTACAAGGGCCATGGGGTTCTTCTTCTAGAAGAATATTGTTCTCAGTCAGACCTAAAGGGTCAGCCTGGCCCCTGGTTAGTCGTGTGGAGAGTGTCGCTAAGGGCTTCGGCGCCATCGCGGGGCTGCACGTACCGAGCTGCCTTGCGCGCTCAGCCAAAGCCGGCGCCTGCGCCTTAGCTCTGCTTTGTCAGCTGTCTGTGTCTCTGTAGCTATGTGTGCTTCTTCAGCCCCTTATGTAGCCTGAACTGTAACGATTTGCAGGAAAGGAAGCGCACCGCAAACTGGGGCTGGAAGTGCTATTCGGCCTGCTGGACTTTGCCGGGTGCACTAAGAACCTGACTGCTTGGAGGTACCTGGCGAGTTGTTTGCGGCAGACTCTAATGGCGTAAGTTGGAGATGTGCTTTCGTTACTAAGTCATAAATTCCCCACGTGCTAGTGATAGCAACTTTTTAAAAACATTTATTTATTTATTTGTTTATTTATTTATGTCTCTGGGTTTCCTGAGCTGTTCTTCAGCTGCTATCTTATGAGTACATCAGAAGCTGGAAAATACAGTTCTAAGCTCCTTATAAAGAGTTCTGTCAAGATAGTTGGTGCGGTCAAGAGAAGCGTTGAGCCTTATAATGAACCTGTTGGGAGGTGCGTGTCTAAAGCTGTACCTCAGCTGGGTATGGTGGCGCAGGCCTGTAGTCCCAACACTGGGGGGGCGGAAGCAGGAGGAGCGCCATGTTTTGAGGCAAGCCTGGGTTACAGTGAGTTCAAGGCCAGGCTGAAGTACACAGTGAGACACACTCTCAAATTAAAAAAAAGTAGAACAGCACCTGTGATCATAATATGGCTGGAGCCGCATTTTCAGTTAAAGAAAAGGAGTGGCTCTTATTTTCATTTTGTGCAAGAGAATAAAGACGATCACAAGGTATGGTCAGGTCCGCTGCCAGTGGAACTGTCCTCGGCTTGGCCTGGAAGCATCTGTCGTCTCTCCAAGAACGCCAGGTGAGTTCGAGTTCTGAGAGGGCAGATGTGTCTCCATCACCAAGCTTCCTTTTTGATGTTCTTCTTTTCCAGGAATCATCTTGGGTGGGTCCAGGAAGAGTGGAAGTCTAGGAAGAGCTGGTGGCCTACCTTCCACTTCAGCTACTTTTGGGCAAAAAGTGATTGGAAGGAAGATAAAGACTTGGCTTATGAGAAAGCGTGTGTAGCCGGAACGCTGTTAGGCAGAGGTACGTGTTTTTGTGCCCATTTGAACTCTGTGTCATATAGTTTTGGCAGATGATGAGATTTCAAAGTCTGGCCATAGATTCACCTCAGAGCTTACTTGGTGCTTGCTTAGTGCTTAGCGCCTCAGAATAGAGTTTCTCTTAATAAGTTTCTCTGCTAGGGTGAACCGCCCAGTGCCCACAAATTGTAGGAGGGAGGCTTATTTTGGCTTAGGGTTCAGTTCATGGTCAGCCACTCTAAGGAAGAAGCAGTGGCATGGAAGGGCCTGGGCAGAGCAGAGCTGCTCAGGAAACAGAGAGGAGGGAGGAGCAGGGCAGGGAGGGGTGCTGGTGGGTAGTTGAGGCCCCGCCCCCGCTGCCCGCCTCTTCTGACCGGGTCCTGCCCTGCCTCCTTACAGCAAGTCAGCCGTGAGTCAGCCACTGACCAGTGCCCCACCACGAGCACCTGCTGCCTTTGGGGTCATTCTTGATCTAAACCACAATGTTCCACTCCAGTCCCCAAAAGACTTAGGCATGTAAAGGCGTTTAGTCCACTTAAGAGTTGCCCAAGTCCTAATAGTTCCAGCGTTGCTGAAGAGACGGGCTCCAGATTCTCCTCTGAGGCTCAAGGCAAACTCTCAGCTGTGAGTGCTTTTAAAAGCCACAAAGGTAGGGTTGTTATGTAATGGCACAGGGCAGACCCCATCCGAGAAAGGAGGCCTGGAGACGGGAAAGAGCGGGGCCCAGATGAGACTGAACACGAGCAGGGCAAACATTGCACTCGGAGGTCCGTGTCTCGTACCCAGGGCAAGTCGTGGCCGTGAGATAGAACTCCAGAGGCCTCAGGCAGCTGCAGCCCTCTTGGCTTCTGACTTGGGCTACCTGGTTACTGGGGCTTTCTGCTGCAGGTGACCCACGTGCCTGGTCCTCTGGCTTCCTGGACAGTGTCCACAGCCCCTTCAGCTCATTTGTGGCTTCGCGTGCTGGCCTTTTGGGCACACTGCCTGCCTGCCAGAGCTTTTTCCGAAGCCTGGGTAGACGCCTTCTTCACGTTCTGTATCCCTGTGAGACCAGCGCCGTGTGGGTGGTGCCAAGGTCTGCTGCTAGTGGAGCAGCCTCTGCCCCTTGGAGAATGAGGCCGCCGCGTACCTGGACGGCCGAACCTCGGGAAGGGCGTTTGGGGAGCCCAGGGAGTGCTGCTCGAGCAGGATGCCCTGGCCTCCCTCCTCGGGTGACGGCTGTACAGCTTTGCAGCCTTGAACCTCTCGTGGGTGGGGTGCTAGGGGGTTATGAGATCCCTTCAAGTTGTCTTCTTGTCCTGATGGAAAGTACTTGGCTTCTTTTTAATGCTTATCAATTGGGCAACCAAGTTGTCCTGAGCTAAAACTTCACAGTCTCCAACTTCACAGTACTTCCTTTTTTTTTTTTTTTTTTTTAAATGTATGTAGTACAGGGTCTCACTACACATATCGCAAAGCTTTATGTATTTGCATGCTAGTCTGTTCTTTTTTTTCCATTACATTTTTCCTATTCAATGAAAATTTAAGGCTCAAAAAAAAGAATACAAGAGTGGTAAAAGAGATTATATTTCAATTACTGACAATGTTACTAGACCTAATCTCAAACGGACTCTTTTTTTTTTTTTTTTTAAATTTTATTTTATTTCTTTGTTTGCTTGTTGTGTTTGTTTGTTTCCCTATCCATTCATTTTGTGGCTGGCTCAGCCTGCCCCGGTGGTGGGGCTGGCGCAGCATGCAGTGCCAGAGATCGAACCGCAGTCCCTGCAGTTGCCTGAGCTTTCCTAAGCAGGCGCTTTAGACCACTGAACCATCTCGCCGGCCCCTCAAACGGACTCTTGATTCTCCCGTTTTCAGCCTCCCAAGCCCTGGGATTACAGGTGCGCACCACCACCATGCCCAGTGTAAGTCTCAGTGTGCCTTGGGTATGGGGCCGGCGTGGCACGCAGGGGATTGAACCCTGGCCGCTGCACTCTGCCTTAGCAAGTGCTCTAGTCCGCTGAGCTCTCTGACTGCCCTCACATGCACTTCCTATCTGGCAGAATTTTTCAAATTACTCAGCTCTGTTGCTGCCCCTGCGTCTGCTGGTACATAAGGCTAGGAGCTGCCAGCGGTGTCTGTGTCACAGCTTTGGCTGAAGGGCAGGCTGCCTTCCATTCCTTCTGCCAGGAGGAGTGGTCTGCTGGCCTCAGTTTCACTTTCCAGCAAGGTCTCAGGACACTAGGTAGGTAGATTTTTTTGCGGGAGCATACCATGTGATTTTTGAATCCAGATGCCAATGTGGACCTTGTTTCCAACTGAGATGTCCAGAACTTAGCATTTATTGTTTCTGTTTCTTTCAGTGTTCTTGTCCTCTCGCTCTGACCAGAATCTCCTATCATGCTTGGTACACAGTGTTCTGTGGCTTCTCTAGCTGGAATCTCCAAGCCTTTACAAACCCCTCCCCACACCAGTTCCAAAGGCCTCCCCTCCAAGCCCTGCCTAAGAGACCTTTAGGGGTCAGTTCTTAGTGTGAACCATGTAGTTCCAAAGGCCGCAGCGCCTAGCAGCCGTCGCTGTCCACGAGCAGTGTCTGTGAGACCTCTGAGGAACATTTTTGGTCTAAGCTATGTTGTAGCTGTTGAGTGGAAGAAGAATCCCAGTGGGAGGGAGGTGCCTGGGGGGCTCTCCAGGGGCCAGAGCGGTGGCTCCACACTGCTGGGGGGACCCGTTGTGCTCCAGCTGGGCTACACATTGTCTGCTGTCCTCACAGCACGGGGAGTGTAGCCCTCGCTGAGTGTAAGGTTTACCAGGACTGTCTCCTGTTAAAAGGACCGACATGTTCTTTAATGATCTCTGTGCTCCTTAATACTCTGTTGTGTTTACAGATCTGTTCTTCTAAGGAGGGAACATTTTCTTCCCATGTGGTAACAAAACAAAATGAAACACCTACTAACCTACCAGAAGTCTTCTTAAAGGGGAAATGGATATTTTAATTTTAATTTTTATGTTTTTGAGATTGATTTTTATTTTGGTACCTGGGATTGAACTCAGGGCCTTGTGCTTGCCAGGCAAGCACTTATTCCACTGAACTATCTCCCTGGTCTGAGATCGATATTTAAAAATGGAATATTTTGCTTAGTGAAACTTCCCTGGTTTGTGTGCCACTGAAGTAAGGAAGGGTGTCCAGTGCTGAAATGAAGCTGCTGCAATGTGCGTCCAGAAGTGAGGAACGTGAGCCCCTCCTGTGACCACTCGGAAGCTCCGAGGGCTGGGGTGGGACCAAAGTGCACACCGTGGTCCTGGTGGGCCGGCGGGCCTCTGTGCACAGGAAGGGCTGCGCGCCCGGGCCGCTGTGGGGATGTGCCGGCGCTGTGGGTCCAGACAGGACCGTCAGTGGTGTGCCCGAGTGAGGACGCGCTCCCAGGTGCAGGAGCGTGCCTTCAGCAGTTGAGCATGAAAACCTTTTGCTTGTTTTTTGTTTTGTTTTTAGGTTGTACATATTTTCGATATATTTTAAAACAAGATCATCAAAACCTAAGGAAGAAAATGAAGCGGATAAAGAAATCAGTGAAGAGATACAGCATCATGAAACCAGCAGTATGATATTAAACGTTAGTTAACTTTCAGTTGTAGCCATAAGAGTGGTAGTGAAGTAGTTAGCAAATATATTTATTTAAAGTTTTAAGAAACTATAAACTGGTTTTTTTGGTCTTTTTGAGACAGGGTCTCACCATGCAGTTCAGGCTGGTCTTGAACTCACTGTGTAGCTGGCCTCAGTGATCCTCCTGCCTCAGCCTCCCAAGTGTGGGGATTATAGGTGTGTGATTGTATAAACATTTTTATACTTTTTATATTTCATGTTATTAGTTATAGCTGAAAAAACCTCATTGCCTTTGTTCTTTGTAAGCATGTATTTTTTCTGTTTTGTAATGTTGAATGCACTGTATTTAAAGGAATGGTATTTTTTTAATTTTTTTTTTTATTTTTGTGGAACCAGGGATCAAACTCAGGACTTTGCACTTGCCAGGCAGGCACTTGTGCTCCTGCACCATCTCCCTAGCCCCAGGACTGATTCTTTAGATAAGAAATGTTTGTTTAATTAGAAAATATAGATATACAATAGTTGTTTACAGATAACTTGCCTTATGTCCTGTGTAATAAAATACAGAACTTGTGATGCTAGGAAAACAGTTTGTGATCTTTAAATTCTCGTTGATTCATGTTAGGTTTACCAACCTGCAGGAAAATACTGGTGAGTTCTGAGGAGGAATTTCGAAAGAGCGTGAGTGTGGAAGAGGCTTATGGTGGAGACGGCCTGGTGTCTGCGGCGTGATGTTGTCAGAGGCAGGACAGCAGCAGCTTGTGGCGGTGCCGCCTCTGCACGGGGCTGCCTGGCCCCACCTGGCACGGGCGGCAGAGCTCACACACCGGCCCCTTCTCTTGGAGGCAGGAACGCACCCTGGGTGTCACTGTCTTATTTCCTACCAATTTAAATCATCTGCAAGAAAATTGGGGGGCCAATTATACTTCATTAATTCATATCTCAGTATTTACATTTTTGAGTAAGAGTTCTGTCAGAGTTCTGTCATAAGATGCATCCAGATTTGTACCATTAGTCTACGGCCATACCACCCTGAAAGCGCCCAATCTTGTCAGATTTATGCCATTAGGTAATACAAGTCCATGTCCCTGAGCTGAGGGAACCAAGCCACAGGGTGACCTATGGGAGCGGAGGGCCAGAGGGGCAGGGATGGGCTCCCAGCGTGTGGACAGCAACTCAGAGCCCCGGTGTCCTCCCAACACAGCCAAGAGCTGTGCACAGGAGAGGAGGCAAGAAGTACGCGTGGCTCTCAGTCTCCACTGAGTCCTCCCCGCCAGGAGTCTTAATGCCAGCTCAGTGCCATCCGCCTGTGGAAATGGCTGTGGGTTCTCTGAAGTGAAAACCAGGGCACTATGCCAGCGCCGCGTTGCTGTTGCTTCTCTGTTGGCCTGTGGGAAGGAGTCCTGGGGTGGGGTGGCTTGCAGGGTTGCAGCGAGCAGATGTGACTGTGGTTCTGAGGATCCCGCACCCTGGTGTCTGGGCCTCGGCCTCCCAGGCGTCAGAGTCACCTCTGAGCTGACTAATGCCTGCAACCATGACGAGAGGTAGAGGACTGAGCTGGAGACCAGGGAAGAGGCTGCCAGCTCAGTCAGAACTTGGCTTTACGTCCCCACTTTCCCACATATCCCTATGGCCTACTGAGACTCTCGTTGCTATTTGACCAATAGCTGACAGGATCTCTGGCCTACAAAACCACTGCAGAGCTGAGAGGGACTGTGTCTGTCTGTCCCATGGGAAGTAATAGCTAGGCGAGATTGTACCAGGTGTGGTACAACCCCATCTCGAGATGTTGGGTTTGTCCTTTGGTGCTTGTGCAATTTCTGTGTGTGTGTGTGTGGTTCAGCCCACCTGGGGGATGGGGCTGACACGGGATGTGGTGCTGGGGATTGAACTGTGGTCCCTGCGTGCTTGCCTAAGCAGGTGCCTTTAGACCTCTGAGCTATCTTGCCAGCCCAACTTGTGTGATTTCTTGGGCAAGTTTTCTCTGTAAAACAGACGATTGGGTTTACCTCATTGGGTTGCTGTGAATGAAAGAAGCATGATGCCTAGGACAGTAACAAATGTTGGTTGTGAGGTAGCCATGTGTCATGACTACATTAAGTTAGTGAAACGGAAACTAGGTGAAGAGAGTTTTGTCCCCATTGCTTGCTCCTGGAAACATCCAAAGGTAGGTGCTGGAGACGCAGAGCTCGCTGTTGGGGTGCATTTGCACGCTGGGGAGTGGCGGCAGCCAGCCAGCCAGGACGTCCCTCACCCCTGTGCAGTTTCCAGCGTGTCATGGCAGGGTTTAGCGTCTGGCCGCTTGCAGGTCACGTGTGAGCAGCATTGTCACCGTCATGCTGTACACTGGTTTCTCCACGAATCCTTCACGTTGCATCGACCAGAACAGGGCGTCCTGTGGCCAGCATCACACCGTCTTGCCACTTGCTCCTTCCCAGCCAGCCCTGGCAACCACCATTCTCCCAGCCTCTGAGTTCAGCTGTTTGAGAGTCCACATGTGAGTGAGGCCGCGTGGGTTTCTGTGTCTCCCTTGCTCGTCCTCATGCCCTCCACGTGCATCTCTTGTTGCAGATGTGGGATGGCCTTTTTTCTGTGGCTGAAAAGCACACAACATCACGTGCCTCCTGTACCTGCTCCTCTAACAGCACGCCAGTGGCTGCGCCTTCCTGGGCGGCATGAACGGTGCAGCAGGGAGCACAGGCGTGTAGGGAGCTGTGGTCCCGGTTCCGGTTCCTTTGGTGACAGCCGGGCGGGTCTCGTTTCACTGGCTGGAGAGCCCCGTGCTATGCTCAGGCTGCGTTTGTTCCCCACTGGTGTGCGGGGTGCATTTCCCACACTCTTTGGTACAGTAGTCTGCTAACAGGTGTGAGGTGGGAAATCCTTACGGTTTTCATACGCATTTCTCTGAAGTTGGCAGCTGTTGAACTCCTGTGCAGAGGCCCATTAGCTGTTGGAATTTTTTCTAGAAGTGTGTACCAAAGTTAGTTCTGTGTGTTTTTGGTATTGAGTTGTATCACTCTGTATGTAGTCTGGATAATGGCCCATTACTGGGTGACTGTCATGAATTCCATCTCTGGAAAGCTGTAGCCATCTGTCCTGGCCTCTGACAGCCGTCAGGTGAGGGTCCACTGCTGCTCAGTACAGAAGCAGTTCAGACCCAGGCCTCCTGCACGTTGCTCGGAGCAAGGGCGCACTTTGGACCCAGCTAACTGTCTGTACTCGTAGCACATCGGCTTTTTCTGTGGGGTGATTTGAACATTCTTACCTTAAATAGTCCAAAAGGAAACAAGCAAGGCCATTGGTGGATGTGGCCTACAGATTCCATGACTTGTATCTGAGTAAGTAGTTTTTAAAAATATGAGTAGTTCAGGGCAGTTGCTCCCTCAAGACTCAAGCTCTGAGAAGATCGCCTCCCAGGAAGAGCCCGTTGCGACTCAGGCCTGTGGAGATGGCCCAGACCCACACTGCCCGCCGGGCCCTCTGTCCAGGCCCCCCCCCCCCCCCCCCCCCCCCCCCCCCCCCCCCCCCCCCCCCCCGCTCCCCCCCAGTCCCCACTGCTCCTGCGCCACAGACGCACACGTGATCTTGTCCGTATGGCCGTGTTTTTGTCCTGGGCTCCATCTGCACCTGCGCAGCTTGCTAAAAGGAAGATGCACCTCAAAGGCAACAGGGTTGCTCATGATGGATGCACAGCCATGCCTCGGTTCTGCACACCCAGGCCTTGGAGTGCGGGGCTGTGAGAGCTCTCCACGCTCAGGCCCGCCCCAGCTGCACGCCCTGCTGACCTAGCGCTGTGCTCCTCACTCAAGCTGAAGTGTGTGGCGATCCTCGGCAGCGCAT
>PVKN010016479.1:0-17879 GCA_004027915.1 Capromys pilorides | reverse complement strand
CAGAGCCAAATACATCCTCAACCAATGAATGTCCTAGCAGGTAGCAAGGACATTTGTTGGTTTTTTTTTTTTTTCAAAACCAAGTTTCATGCTGGGTGTTGTACATGCCTATAATTCTAGCACAAGGGTTAAAGACCAGCCTGGGGTACATAGTGAGTTCAAGAGCAGCCTACACTATACAGTGAGACCTTGTCTCAAATAGATTAAAAAAAAAAAATTCCTACAAAGAGACTTACTTTTCCATAAGGTAAATATAACTTTCTGCCTTGATGACATCCAAAAGGGAGATTTTTAAAAATAGCTTCTTTAGAGCCGGCCAGATAGCTCAGTAGATTAAAGTACCTGCTTAGGTAGACACAGGGATTGGGGTTCCACACCTGGTAAGCCATGCCAGCCCCACCCTTGGGGTGTGCTGAGACAGCAATTGAGACTAGGCATGGTGGTGCATGCCTGTAAACACAGGGCTTGGGAGGCTGAAAACAGGAGGATCACTATGAGTCCAATCTGTGCAGTGAGACCCTGTAGACCCTGTTTTAAATACACTAAAATAAAATAGCTTCCTAGCTGGAAAACCTAAAAGAAAAGCTGATTTTTTAAAGTGCTTTGAAAATGCAAAAACAATGAGCAGGGTGTAGTGATGCAGGCCTGCAAGCTGAGCACTCGGGAGGCTAAGAAAGGGAGGATCGGTGTGAACTCGAGACCAGCCTGGGCTACAAACTGAGCTCAAGGCCAGCCTGAACTGCACAGTAAGACCCTGTCTCAAAAAGACAAACAACAAAACAAAGCAAAAGTAAATAAATAAAGTAACATACTTGTTGAATCTAACTTTAAATTAATTTTAAGAGTTTCTTTAACACAGTGCCAGTGATGAACACAGCATTGCAGCTGGTGCAAAACTGCTTGTATTTGGTTTGAAACAAAAACAATGCACATAAATAGTATCTTCTAGAAAATAATTTGAAATGCTGCTGCCACATTAGAAAACTAATTTAGCCAGTATTCAGAGAACTAACCAACAAGCTGAGTATTAGTTTTCAAATATCTTTGATTTTCTTTTAACAACATTGTTAAGAACAAGAAAACTTGATGCCAAATAAACCCAGAGTGACTTATTTAAAAATACTTGAACTATATTTTCCTACTGGTATTCTATTTTGTATTTTTATTTGTTTTTTTGGTTTTTTGAGACAGAGTTTTGCTATGTAGTCTAGGTTGGACTTGAACTTGTGGTGACGACGGTCCTGCCTTAGCCTCCTGAGTGCTGAGATTAGATGTTCATCACCACACCCATCTTGGTATTTGTTTTCAGAAAATGCACCAATTCGATGCTGAGAAGTAAGCTCCTACTTCCCAGATTTTCTGTTGCTTTTTGGCAGCACTGAACTTTGCTGCTGTCCTGAGGCTGGAATTACAGACGTGTACCACTGCGACTGGATTCTTGTCACTGAATTTTTTCAATTTATTTTATTTTATTTATTTTTGAGGTAGACTCTCCTTTGTAGCGCAGGCCGACCTTGAATTTGGAGTGGATCTTCTGCCTCGGTCTCCCTCAGCCTGCAGGGTCCTGAGATTACTTTGTGTATCACCACACCCAGCTCAACTCTTTGAATTGCTTTCCTTCCTTCAACATTATCACCTCAACATCACTCATTTTCAGCAAATCTGTCAACTCAACTCTGGACCTAAAAGTCTCAGACTACGTCTTTAAAAACATCAATCGTTTTCCTTCTGTGCTCTCTCGGTGCTCAGCTAGAGCTACCTGCTTCGCCAAGAACTGTATAACCCAGCTGTCCCCCAGCACTTCCTCTGTATGCACAAGATTTCCTGGTTTCGGGGCAAAGGAGCCGAAGTGCACTGATACCATCAGAGGCTTATCAGACAAAGTACCAAGCCTTTCAAGAGCATCATGGTCCTTGCTCCCTCCCTTCTTCCTATAATCTCAGGTACCTGGGAGGCTGAGCTAGAAAGATTGGAAATTCAAGTCCATCCTGGACCATTTAGGGAGCCCCTTTCTGGGCTGTTCCTGTCCAGACCACCTGCAGCTGCACCCCACACTTTGGGTCACAAAGCCCCCTCTGTTGGCGCCGCCTGCAACCCAGGCTCAGTTTGAATCACTACTAGCTTTGTGCACAGTGGACGCTGAGAAGATCCAGGTGGAAGCAGGAGAGGTGTTTGAGGAAAGAAGTCGGGGGCAGCCTGAGCAACATGGTGAAACGAAGGTATGTATTTGTGGAATAGAGAGATAAGACAGAGCATTCTGGGCTTTCCTTCCAAACACTGCCAACATCAGTGCTAGTTCCCCACTAACATCAAAAATGATACAGATAAAATGAATTAGGGGGCTGGTGAGATGGCTTAGCGGTCTAAAGCGCATGTGTTGGAAAGTTTAGGCAACAGCAGGGACAACAGTTTGATCCCCGGCACCACATGCTGTGCTGCGGCTCCCCCAACCCCAGGGAAGGCTGAGCCAAGCATAACACAAATAAATGAAGTTTAAGAAAATAAAATAAATTTAAAACAAAATGAACTGGGCTTCTGAGCGTGGTGCTTAAGCTGGCCATGTGACACATCTCTGCAGACCTAAGTACACATTGAGAAACATTTGTTGATTCATTTTTTATTTTTTAAAAAAATCTTTATTTTCTGTATTTGGTATAGGGTTTTGCTAAGCAGCTCAGGCTAGGGATCAAACCGGGTCCTTGTGCTTGCCAGACAGGTGCTTAGACCACCAAGCTATCTCCCCAGCCCCATTTATTGATTTTGTTTTGCGTATTATTTTGGCATCCTTTTATTCATTTACTCAATGTTATTTAACAAATTTAATTTAAATTTAATTTTTGTGGTACAGGGGGATTGAATCCAGGGCTTTTGCACTGAGCTACTTTATTTTTTATTTTAAGGCAAGAACCTATAAATTGATAAATTCCCTGGATTGAGTATGCTTAAATTTGTGATCTGCTTGTCTCACCCGATTGGTAATCTCAGGACTCTGGGCTTGAGTATGGTGGACCACAGGTTCTACATCAGCTTGGGCAATTTACAATTTAACAGGTTTCTGTTTCAAAACAAAATGAAAAAATTAAAAAAAAATGACCGGAGATGCAGTTTGGCACAAAAGCCCTGATTTCAATCCCCAGTAACAGACACACACACACACACATACACACACACAAGTTCACTGCCTTCTTCCTCAAAGATGAATAGCGAAAACAATGAAAGAAAAATAATTCATACAAAGTACAAAGCTAACTAGGGCCTGGTGCCACATGCCTGTCATCAATCCAAGCACTTGGGAGGCTGAAGCAGGCTGAGGCTGTGAGTTCAAGGCCAGCCTGAATTACATAGTGTAACCCTGCCTCAACAAGACAACAGCAACAACAAAAAAAGGTAGAAGGTTAAGCCACGAGTGAGCTGTAGGAATCGTCTTTTCTTTGGGCCAGGGACACAGCTGCCGCACTGAGCACGCACTGAGCACTACAGGGGAAAGTGCTTCCATTCACCTTCCCCCCATCGCGCACTGACACAGTGGTGAGAATGACAGAGAGAAACTTGACAATGGGACCTGCACCTGAGCGCTAATGCAAAAATGGGTGGCAGCGCCAGCTGGGTTGGGTTGAAGTATCTGCATCCACAGCACCATAGGACACCATGCTGGATGGCGTGGGAGGTGGTCAATTGGAAATGCCAAAGTGTCCTGCTTCACGTCAAGGAGCTGGCCAATTTTTGCCTTGACATTGAAATAAAATTAGCCTGATTTAACAGTTTTCTGGACTTTTTATTATTCAAACACTTTTCATTATTCAAATACCATCTGGTTAAGATCTTTGTTACACTGCTCTTCCGGTTGCTCGTGATGACCTGGCTGGGATCCTTCTCCATTCTGGTTCAGCAAGTCTAGGCAGGTCCTGCCCCACGGGTTTCTGGGCCTTAGTCCTCTAACAACTCATCCACTCCAACTTCCTAATCGTTTTCCTTGACTGGGATCAGTCACTCAGATCATGTTAGCATCCCAGTGGGGGTAGAGCTAAGAAAAGTAGTGGGAGGCTTTTCTGAGGCAAAAATGGACAGCAGCTGCCGGGCATGGTGGTGCGTGCCTGTAATTCCAGCACTTGGGAGGCTGAGGCAGGAGGATCGATGTGAGTTCAAGACCAGCCTGGGCTACAAAAGTGAGTACCAGCCTGAACTGCATAGTGAGACCCTGTCTCAAAAAAGAAAAAAAAAAAAAAAGACCAAAAAAAAAAAGGACAGCATTCTTCAGGTGGGGTGGCAGCAGAGTACCTTTTTAGCAGGGGAAAAAAACTATCACAGTGAAGTCCTCTTAGAATTGTTCTCTAAGAGCCTGCATGCTGCTCCAGAAATGAGTAGGCAGGCAGTGACATAGGGAATGGGGAGGGAACATGCAAATGGGTGTTGGGCAAGACTGTGTCAGGATCACTATGCTCTGCACAAGTAACTGTGGGCTTCTCAGGAGCAATTCCATAAAGTGTCATCCTTCTACTCCTGCAGTTATAATCCAATTAGTGAGTCAAGAGATCATAAGGTCAGTGTCAAAACACAGTGTGGGACCAGGCGTGGTGGCGCACGCCTGTAATCCCAGCACTTGGGAGGCTGAGCCAGGAGGATCGATGTGAGTTCAAGACCAGCCTGGGTACAAAAGTGAGTTCAGGGCCAGCCTGAACTGCATAGCCAGACCCTGTATCAAAAAGACAAAAAAAAAAAAAAAAAAAAAAAAAAAAAAAAAAAAAAAAAAAAAATATATATATATATATATATATATATATATATATATATACATATATATATATATTTATATTGAAGGGCTGGCGAGATGGCTCAACAGCCTAAAGCACCTGCTTAGGCAAGCTTAGGCAACCGCAGGGACTATAGTTCAATTCCCAGCGCCACATGCTGCACCAGCCCCATCTCTAGGGCAGGTTTAGTTGGCCATAACATAAATAAATAAACTGTTAAAAAAAGTAACCACAATGTAAAGTAGTATGACGTTTGATTATATATGGGATTTTTTTGAAACAAGGTTTGCTGTGTAGTCCAGGCTGGGCTTAAACTATGTAGCGCAGTCTACCCTTGAACTTCAGCAAACCTCCTGCCTCAGCCTTCTGAGTGCTGGGATGACAGTCTTACACCTGGCTGATTATTAAAGAAGTGAAAACACAAGAACAATGAGGGTTTAGAACAAAGAAGAGAGATTAAGGAAAGCTGGACAATACAATTTGATTTATTTATTTGTATTTTAGAGAAAGGTCTATAGGGTGTTCAGGGTCTCACTACTAGATTGGACTCTGGACAATGCAATTTAGATAGGAGTTTTGAGCAGTGTTCACAGGGATAGACAGTAAGGGAACAGGTCAAATATGTGTGGGTCTGGGACTGGCTGCAGTTGATGAAGGAGTCTGTTTTATGGGCCATGTGGGAAGCAAGGTCACGTTGGAGGTAGCTGCACAGCTGTAATCCTAGCTGCTTGGAAGACTGAGGCAAGAAGAGTGCAAGTTTGAGGCAGCCTGAGAAAACTTAGCAAAAATTTGTCTCAAGATAAAGAGAGAAAGAAAGAAAGGAAGAAAAGAAGTATTGGAAAAAGGAAGAAAGGAAAGCAGGCAGACTGAGGCTATAGCTCAGTGGAAAAGCCCTAAATTCAATGTGTTCCCTCCCTCCCTCCCTCCCTCCCTCCCTCCCTTCCTCCCTTTTGCCACAGACTGATATGTGAATAGAAAACCACAGACAAAGCTGGGCGTGGTGGCTCACACTTGTAATCCCAGCACTTGGGAGGCTGAGGCAGGAGGATCTGTGTGAGTTCCAAACCAGCCTGAGCTACAAAAGTGAGCTCAAGGTCAGCCTGAACTGCATAGCGAGACCCTGTCTCAAAAAGATAAAAAAAAAAAAGAAGACCACAGACAAGGACGTAGGAAAACCAGTTGGGAGACCACTAGGAGGATTTGGAGATAAGGTCCTCTTGTGGGAGTGTGAAAGGAGATATTTGAGGAGCACTTGAAAATCCACCACAGTCCCCACTGAGGGCTGTGGAGCAGAGGAGGAAGCAAGACTCAGGAAAAGCCTCCATAGGAAGTGTGGGCAGTGGGGTCTGGGACAGACTTCTGGTAGGAAGTGTTTGCAAATGGAGACGAAGATTTACCTATCAGTAGTATCTTACTCCAAACTGATTATCCTACACAAATGGAGTTCCACCAGGAGATAAGCGGGCAGGATCAAGGAGCAGCTCCTGACCCTGAAAGGAAGAGCACCCTGTCACGGGCTGTGAATCCTGCTGGAACACCAGGGCTTCTCCACGATTTTACTGTGTGTCCTTGGACAAGGCACTTCAAAATTCACTGGCCAGTCTGCTTATCTGGAAAATGGGTAAATGTAATATATTATTTATTCTTTGGGCCCATGTGAGACTTAATGGCCATTATTTCAGCTGCGTGCTACCTTCCTTGGCATTTTTGGTTGGGGCATAGCTCAGTGGTAAGGCATGGGTCTAGCCCTATGTGCAATTCTCAACACACACAGAAAAGAAATTTTCTTATTTCATACCTAGACTGCACATTCTATATATTTAAAAATCCCAATTTTGTGGTATAAAATAACAGCCCTTTCATTTGTTCACAATTCTATGTTCTCAAGCCAGGTAGAGCAGCCATGCTCCCAAACCCAGGTACTCTGAAGGCTGAAGTACGAGACAGCAAGGTCCAGGTCAGCCCTTGCAAATTAGCGAAAATTAGTGAACTCTTGTTCCAAGAGTGTGTATGTGTGTGTGTGTGTGCGTGTGCGTGTGCGTGTGTGTGTGTGTGATAGCTCAACAGATTAAAGCACCTGCTCAAGCTGATGCAGGGACTGGGGGTCGATCCCCAGTGTGCCTTGCCATGCTGTGCCAGCCCCGCCCTGGGGCATGCTGAGACGACTGGGCATGGTGGCGCATGCCTGTAATCTCAGGGCTTGGAAGGCTGAAAACAGGAGGATCACTGAGACTAGTCTGTGTAGTGAGATCCTGTAGACCCTGTATTAAATACAAAAAAAAGTGTGTGTAGGGGGAAACTGTGTGTGTGTGTGTGTGTGTGTGTGTGTGTGTGTACTAACTAGCTCAGTGGCAAAGTGCCCATCTATATGTGTGAGATCCTGGGTTCATTTCCCAGTACAGCAAAAACAAACAACAATGAAAACCAATCCTGCATTCTGGGATGGGCTCACTCTGGCTCTGCCACTGTTTCCAATGGTCACCTAGTGAGCTGGCAGGGTGAGCTGAGGCTAAGCGCCTACACTGGACTTTTCACCTCCTTTCTCTCGCCTTATGCCTTTTCCCCGGGTGGTTTCTCCAGTAAGGTGGTTGACTTCTTATCTAGTGGCTCAGGTCTTTCCAAAGTACCAAATGGAAACTTCTTCACCATGGGGTGTAGGAGAGAGGTGTGGGGGAGAAGTATACAACTATGAATAAAAGGAGGCTGGCTCACTGAAGGGCAACAATGTAACCAGCTACTGCAGTGCTCTCTGCAGCGTATAAATGAGCACTCCCTGCGTGATGCAGGGAGGCCAAGCTCCTTTCTCACTGGGGAGGGTAGAACTGCAACAGAATCAGGCACTTCAAACTTTAAGATTCTAAGTCAGGGAGCAACAGATAAAATTTGTAATGTTTCAACTTCAAATCTTGTTATTGTCCCTAATTTATAAAGCAAGAAACCCAGGAATAGAGAGCTTAAATACCTTCCCCAAGGTGATTCAGGCATTTTGCTCTAGAAATTACACAATTTACTCAGCCACATGGGCAACACTTACTTGTTACAGTCAACACCCCCCCCCCCACACACAAAAACCCAAACTATGTTAATATGATTTAAACTGAAATTATTATTTTTTTTTTTTGTCTTTTTTTGAGACAGGGTCCCGCTACGCAATTCACGCTGGCCTTGAGCGCACTTTTGTAGCCCAGGCTGGTCTCGAACTCGCACCGATCCTCAGGTCTCAGCCTCCTAAGTGCTGGGATTACAGGAGTGTGACACTACACCTGGCTTGAAATCATTCTTTTAGAAAGGCTGGGAGAGGATCCCGGGCACCACATACTGCGCCAGCCCCACTCCTCGGGCAGGCTAAGCCGGCCATAATAATAATAAAAAAAGGATATCTTGACACAGGGTCTCCCCGTGTTGCCAGGCTGGTCCCAACTCCTGGGATCACCAGTCTCCTAGGTAGGTGGGCCTAAGGTTTGAATTCCATCGTGTCTTCCAGGCTGCTTGGGAACTTGAGGGTTTGGAGTTCGCTTGTGGATGGGGTAATTTCCATGTGAGCCATCTGTTCCTCCCGCCCTCTACTGCTTGGTAAGAACCTGTCCTGCGTCCTTGCTCATCCAATCCTCACCCCAATCCTCACCTTCCTTCTGAGGGAAGGGCCTTTCTGGAGCTGGGCTGCCTTTCCAGTTCCATCCTTAGATCTTCAATCACATCAGCCCTGCAGCTTCTGAATCTGTAACCTTTCGGTCCCGTTCACTTCCTAGTTCCGTAGCCAGTTTCCTCAGTTGTCATTGTCACTGCCACGGCTTCTGAGGACAGCTGACAAAGCCTATGCTTCCCAGGGAGCGATCTGTTGTGGCTTTGCCCTCCCTTTGCCGAGCCTATGGACAGAGAATTGCAAGGAAAATCCCGCGGCTTCTAAAAGGAGCCACATTCTCTGAAGGTGATCTTTGAAACTTCGTCTGCGAAGGGATCTCTGAGCTGGGTTGCTTCGTTCTGATCTCTCTGAGCCCGCGCGGAGTCTGGATTCAGCTAATCGGGAAGTAGCTCACTTTGGAGCAGCATGCAGCCATTCGAGAGCGGTCTCAAAATTCTCCTACCTTCCCCAAGGCGAAATTGTGGAGTGGCCTTGTTCCCTTAAATCTTTCTTCCTTAACTTGTTTTTAGTTTTGACTTTGTTTCATCCTTATAAAATGTTGGAGCACAATACTGGTCGTTAATACGACTGTTTTATTAAACAGTTACACAGCTGGCCGTGTGCTTTATGTTGCCTCATTTGGTTTATTAACAAACTGCTGTTTGGATGAATGGGCAGGACAGGGGCGTCCTGGGAAGGGACTTCCAGCCACCCTTCCTCGACCCACCCCGCTCTCAACCGGCGAGGGGGTGAAGGAGAGAAGGAACCGCGCTGCTCTGAAGGCGAGGCCGCCCCCACTTCGCCGCCGCTGCCCGCCTGGGCCGACCTCCTCCCGTAGGCAGGGGTCTCCACCCCTCGCCCAGATCCAGTCGGGGAAGGTGGGTGGCTTTTTCCGGGTCACTGGCGCACCCTCTCTCCTCCCAGCCACCTGCTCGGGTTCTACCCCAGCTCCAGGCTCTCGGGAGGGCGTCAGGGACATTCCAATCCTCCCACTCCCAGCGGCTGTCACGGGGGCGGGGGGCGCAGGCGCGCTCGCTTTCCAGCGCCCGGCTCTGACCCGGTTTCTTCTCAACCCCATCGTCTTCCAAGAAGAAACTACGGATCGGCGAATGGTGCGAAGGTTGATTATTTACAGCCCACCCGGTCGGCGAAGCCCCGGCTCCAGCAAGGGGCACTTTCGGGGCAGTCTGCGCTCTCGCGGACAACTGAGAGCCAAGCTGCCTCCTCTCCGGACCAAATATGGTCACAAGTGCCGAGCGGCCTCCGTGGAAAGGTGGCCTCCGCGGGCTCCCCGCGCCGCGCCGCGCCGCGCCGCGCCCGGACCGGCCTCCCGGGAGCACGAGCGGGGGTCGGCGCGGCCAGCCCCGCGCTCCGACCTCTGCGCCCGGCTCCGGAGGGCGCCGCCGCGGCCGCCGCCGCCCCTTCCCCGGCCCGCGCCGGTGCGCGCCCCCTCCGCCGCCCGGCCGGGCTTCGGTCCGCCGCCTCCAGCCTGAACAGGCTCGGGCCGCTTTCCCTTTGATCCCGCCCCAAGTCCGGGTAAACGCAAAGGAATGCGCGCCCGGCTCGGCGGAGGGGCGGGGCGGCCGGGGCGCCGGCGGGGAGCGCGGTCCCGCCTCGGGCCGCGCGCGGGGGCGGGCGCGGGGAGGGGCGCGGGGCGCGGGGCCTGCATAATGTAGCAGCCCGGCTTTCGGCCCGCCTCCGTCCCGGGGGTGGGAGTTCGCTACCAACTTTGTTTACGGGACCGTCCCGGAGCCCGGCGGCCCAGCTGTCCGCGTCTCCGCTGCCTCCTGCTCCCGACGCGCGCTCCGGAGGCCGGCGCGGGGCATGTGAGAGCCGAAGCCCCTCGGCTGCCAGGCACCGGGTCGGGGCGCGATCGGCCGGCCGGGCTCCGGCTCAGCTTTGCGAGCCTAGCAAGCCCCGAGCCGCCCGGGCCCGACGGCTCGCTCGGGCTCGGCCTCGCTGCTCGCCAGGTGGGGACCGTCGGGGACGCCGGGGCTCGGGGTTCGGGCCGGGGCTGCAAGGCCGGGAGCTCCCTGCGCGGGCGGACGGGTCGGGGCCAGCCCCGGGGCGCCGCCGGCCTCCGGCGAGGTCCCCAGTGCGGCCGCTGCCCACCTCCCCCACCGCCCGGCGCGCCTCCTCCGGGTGGCTTCTTGGCTCTGAGAAAGTTGCATAATTGCGAGGTCAGGAGGACCCTCCCCCTGCGGCCGGGCTGCCTGCTGGGCGTCCGCGGTCCCGAGGCGGGCGGACACCTAACTGTCTGCTCTCCTTCTCCCCGCAGCCTCCTCCTGCTCCGATTTCAGATAAAAGGCTGATCTGAACTTTCTCCTTGTAGAAGATGAATCCGTCCTCAGCGCCCCCTCCGCTCCCACCGCCGGGGCAGCAAGTGATCCACGTCACGCAGGACCTGGACACGGACCTCGAGGCCCTCTTCAACTCGGTCATGAACCCCAAGCCCAGCTCATGGCGGAAGAAGATCCTGCCGGAGTCTTTCTTCAAGGAGCCGGACTCGGGGTCTCACTCGCGCCAGTCCAGCACCGACTCGTCGGGCGGCCACCCTGGGCCCAGGCTGGCCGGTGGCGCCCAGCACGTCCGCTCGCACTCGTCGCCCGCATCCCTGCAGCTGGGCACCGGCGCGGGCGCGGCCGCCAGCCCCGCACAGCAGCACGCGCACCTTCGCCAGCAGTCCTACGACGTGACCGACGAGCTGCCGCTGCCCCCGGGCTGGGAGATGACCTTCACGGCCACTGGCCAGAGGTACTTCCTCAAGTAAGTGACCCTGCGGCCGGCCGAGGGGGACCCAGCGAGGATGCCCAGGGCGCGCGGCCGTGCGCTTGTGCGTGAGAGCTCACCCCCAAAGATCCGCAAAGCGACGAGTAATGAGTGAATTTCGGGGATTTGGGCTTGTTCTGTGAGGGATGAGAAGCAGAGAACTGTCTGGTGGCGTTCATCCACGGTCCTGGAAGTCCCAAGGGTTTCAGAACACAGAAACCCCAAATTTAAGAGCAAAAAAAGGCCGGATGTGGTGGCGCATGCCTGTATAATCGCAGCACTCCGGACGCTGAGGCAGGAGGATCGAGTTCGAGGCCGTTCTGGGCTACAAAGTGAGCTCAAGGCTAGGCTGAACTGCATAGCGAGAGCCCATTAAAAAAAAAAAAAAGGTGATTTGCCCTGAATGCAGACCTTAGGCTTTTAGACCCTTCTCCAGGGCACTAAACACTGTTTAGTCACTTTGCCAGGCGGTGGATGGTTGGGGGCAGTTGGCAGGTCAGACTCCTGGGGGAAAGAGAAAAGTTAGAAGATTGGGAAGAAGAGAGTGTTTTGGTGGAGTGGGTGATCTGCGGCCCCGTAGTGCTTTGGGAAAAGCTGGTTGGGAGAGGGGTTATAGTGTGTGGTAGACTTTACTGTTTCCACCTGGGTGATGTCAGGGCCAAAAGCAGTGATGTAATTAGCCATTGATGAAGTCGTTGTGGGCCGGACCAACCAAGTGTGTGGAAATTGGGTCAAGAGTTTTGTTATGTCATTCTTGGTAACCTAAAATACTGTCAAATCAGGAGTCTGCTTTTGTTACTTCCCTTCTGTGTTGCAGCTTTTTTTTTTTTTTTTTAGACAGGGCCTCTGTAGCTCCCGCTGGTCTTGGACTTCCAGTGATCCTCCTGCTCACTCAGCCTGCTGAGTGCTGGGGTTGCAGGTGTGCATGCAGCACTATGCCTGGCAACTTTTGATGTAATGAATTTTACAGTAGATTTAAGTTTCTGAATTAGAATCTACAGGAAAACACGGTTGCAGTTGTAGAGGAAATTGTTTCAATTGGGGTACCCTAAGTTCATTACATTCCTGTGGAGAAACCAAGCTGGAACTTGAAATGTAACCAGTGAGGTCACAGGGTCAGGCTGTGGAAGGCCTGGAAGAGGATGTGCCCGCTGGACCACTTGGTGCAGGGTTGTCTGCTTTTGGCTAGCATTTGCTACCAACAAGGAAAAAGCTAAGAAAGAACTTGCCTTAGAGTTCATTGTAAAGCCTATACTCTGGCCTGTAGGAGGCTTAGTTCAAAAAGGCCAAAATGTTAAGACGTTATGTGTTATTTTAAACATTGACTCGAGATCTTCTTGGGCGCTGGTATTTGGTGCTTGCTGTGAGAGGGCCCTGAGTGTGAGCAGGCATTGATTTGTGGTGCGTTACGGCCACCGCCTTGACTCAGGCTGGTGAGCAATTCTTGCTTCTTTCCCATCCCTAAGCTGTTGACATCTTGTATATTTTTGTTGCTGGGGCTGGCTCACTTCTGAGACCCTGAGACAGACTTGGCGGTGGCTTGTACCAAGGCTGGTGTTCTCTGGGTTATTGAGCCATAGTACAGACAAGTGCTCAGTGCTCTAATTTCTACATGGCCAGTAGGAGCCACATATATGATGATAACTTGGTATTTCCTAAATGTGGTGATATTGTCCCAAAGAATGGAATCAGTTTCCCTCTCTTTTTCTCATTCATTCACTCTCTTTTTTAATTAATTAAATTTACTGGTACCTTTAAGGTGTACGTAAGATCACGGTGGTCGCAAGCTGTCTTTATCTTCCTTTTGCAGTCCTGGAAATTGAAACAGAATCTTCACACTTTAGCTATATCCCCAACCCTTTGTTATGTAGAAACAGATTGAATAAGACTAAGTTGCCCTGGTTGGACTGAAATTTGGGTTCCTCTTAGCTCCTGAGTATTGGGATCACAGGTTTATGCCTCTATGCCCAGACTCAGAGAATTTTTGGATTGTTCATGAGTACTCACATGCCCATGATGTGATAAATATAGATGGAATAATTGCCTGGAGTGATGGTACGTGCTTGTAATCACAGCACAGAGGAGGCTGAGGCAGGAGGATCACCGTGTATTTAAGGCCAGCCTAAATTGCATAGTAAGACCCTGTCTCAAAAAAATATGATTACTCCAAATATGAAATAGAAGCCAAGCTTGCCTGATAAAGCTGAATGAAAAACAGCACAACACAAAAATTCCTTTTACACATGTTTTGAATAATTAGAGTAAACAAGAACTGTTCATGATTTATGGTAAGTGGAAATTTGCCTTCATTTAGAGAGGTTGCTGTGATCCTCTGCTGCCTTCCCCTTCCTTGCTCTGTAACCCAGGGCCGAGTTCAGCTTCATTTCACTTAGCCGGAGATGACAGCCGAGAAGCCTGTAGCAAGCTGGCCTAAGCTGGTTGTGCTATCTGTGGGAAGTTTTTGTCCAAGTGAACAGGAGAATTTGAGAAATGAAGTCATTGTAACTATTGTCCTTTAGAATAGGCAGTCTGCCAAGCATTCCTTTAAGTTTCTTTTATTTTTATTTATTTTTTGGTACTGGAAATTGAACTCAAGACCTTGCACTTGAAAAGAGTGAGTTCAAAGAGAATAAAGTGGGTGGGTTTTTTTTGCAGGGTAAGGTTTGAGGTAGAGTCCCACTGTGGAGTTAGTCCAGGCTGGCCTCCAGGTCTTGGTAATCCTTCTGCCTCAGCCTCCTGAGCGCTGGGATTATAGGTATGAGCTACACTGCCTGGCTGGAAGGAAGTAAATGTATGTCACACTTTGTCACAGCCTCAAAAGGGAATGAATTTTTTTTTTTTTTAAGCTTTTTTTTTTTTTTTGTCTGGAACTAGGGATTGAAATCAGGACCTTCTACTTGCCAGGCAAGTGCTTATTCTACTGAGCTATCTCCCTGCACACCCCCCCCCTTTTAATAGGCATATTATTAAGTTTCTTATTTTTTTTTTATCTCTCTCTCTCTCTCTCTCTCTCTCTCTCTGTCTTTTTGAGACAGGGTCTTGCTATGAAATTCAGGCTGGCCTTGAGCTCCCTTTTGTAGCCCAGGCTGGTCTCGAATTCACATTGATCCTCCTGCCTCAGCCTCCCAAGTGCTGAGATTACAGGCATGTGCCACCACACCAGGCCACTTTTTTTTTTTAAACACAATATTTTTTGGTGGATTAAGTAGAAGCTTGAGAAATGGTAGCAACTGACCCTGACATGATTTTCTTAAAATCTGCTACCTGGTACCATCATTTGTTAGATGGGGCTGGCAGAAGAATCCTGTCCTCTACTCTGCTAAGAACTGAGGGCTGTGTGGATTAGAGATCAAAGGAATCTAGGATTGATAAGGATCAATTCTTTGCTTTTTTTTTTTGGCTAGAGAAATGGAGGCCAGCGCAGGCTAAGGGCATAGTGTGGGAATGCCCTGCAGTAGTTAGCAGTGGACCCTGAACTGGACCTCTGTTAGTTTCCTCTCCCCACCCCCACCCTATACCCTGTCCCTTTGCTAGCTGGACAGTGAGAGTTACAGGAAGCACAGCTCCACATCTAAGAAGCTTGAAAAAGCCTTTTGTCGTTTTCTCAGGTAAGATTATTTCCAAGTAGATGGGAAGCCTCCTCTGGGGGCCTCCTGAAGGTCACCTTTCCTGGGCCTGCTCACCTTTTTTGTGTGTTCAGTTGTGAGAGCCCTGGGTAAAAAAGGGAAACCTCAGAAAAGTCTGCCGTGGTTCCTGTCCTGCAGGCCCGCAGTGCAGGCTGTGCTCACCGTGACCTTCCCCAGTGATTGAGCACTGAGGGCATGGGGGCTTTTTGTTTTGCTCTTGAGTCAGGATCTCACTATGCAGTTCTGGCCTTGAACTCACTTTGTAGTCCAGGATGGCCTTGAACTCAGTGGCAGTCCTCCTGCTTCCTGTGTGTTGGGATTAGAGGGATATGCCACCATGCCTGACCTTTTTTTTTTTTTTTAAATTTTATGCACTTGGTACAGTGTCTCACTATGCAGCTCGGAAAGGCAGCTCGGGTTTGGACTAGTAGAGATCCTCCTGTTTTCAGCCTCACCAGCCCTGGGATTACAGACATGTGCCACCACACCCGGTTTTGGTGGCAGCTCAGCTTTCGTGTGCCTGGAAGGGGTGGGGTGGGGTGGGTGGGAGGAGACTCTGCTGTGGTGACCAGGATCAAACCCGAGTCCTTGAGCTTTCCCAGCAGGCACTTAGACCGCTGAGCTATGTCCGCTGCCCCACATTGCAGTTTTTGAAATTGCGGGTTAAAATGCAATGGGAACGCTTGGGACACATAGCCAGTACGTGCGTGGTGGGGGGTTGTGCGCACACATGCGGTGCAGCACCCTCATTCTTCTCATTTTCCCTTTGTGCACCTCCTTGGCGTACATGCGTTGTGCACATAAACCAGAAGACAGAGTTTTAAAGAGGAAAAGTATCTTATTTCAGTAGAATTTTCTGCCTTTATACTACATTCTTGTGGTACTTCTATTTGAGTAATTCTATGAGAAAAGATCATGTCTTGTTCATAGATTCCTAGCTGTAGCATTTAGCTGCAATCCTAATTTTTAATAATAATTGTAGTGTTCTGCCTTTTTCGACATTTGTGGTAAAAATTATTTCTGTCAAAGAGACCTACACACTTGGTGACAAACGCTGTCAGACAGAAGGATTTCTGTTAGAAATGATGGTTTCATTCACCTCCTCAGGGCTCACAGGGGAGGCCTTCTAAAATCCGTGAAAACTGTTGCTATATTTAATTCTTTTTTTTTATTTTTTGCGGTACCAGGGATTGAACTCAGGACCTTGTACTTGCCAGGCAAACACTTATTCCACTGAGCTATCTCCCTGGTCCCCTATATTTAATTCTTTTTTTTTTTTAAGAATAGATTTATTAAGAGAAAGAAAGCTCCTGTCCAAGAGAGGGACAGGAGGGGGGTCCCAAGTGGGTGTCCTCCCTTAATTCTTAAATTATTACCTTTGTAACTAGTTGAAATATATTTTTACCACATTTATTTATTTTTATTTGATTTACCAATTTAAAGCTTTATTATGAAAGGAGAATGTAGTTCCTTAAACTAGTTTTCTTTTTGCTTTCCCAAGTTTGTTATTTATTTGATTTTTATTGTTGGTACTGAGAACTGTCCTAGTTTTTTTTACTTTTAATTATTTTTATGTTTTTAGACAGGGTCTGGTTGTACTGTTTAGGCTGGCCTGGAACTCCCAGCAATCCTCCTGCCTCACTGCCACACCCAGCCTCTATTCCTTTTGTTTTGATACAGGATCTCCTCCTGCCTCAGCCTCCCTAGTGCTAGGATTATAGGCATGCACCTCTAAGCCCAGTTTCAGGGAGGGCACAGCATGCAGTACTAGGGATTGAACCGGGGTCCTTGCGCTTGCCAGGCAGCACCTGTACCTCTGAGCTATCTCCCTGGCCCTATAACAATTTTTATAAATTCTACCATGTTTTCATTACCCTGAACTTGGGATCCGCCTGTCTTAGTCTCGATTACCAGGGTCACTTTTTGACAGTGAAACCTTGACATTGCTGGAGCTGTGAGTCCAGCCTGTACTGGTGCTTTGCCCCAGAGTTGACTTTTTTTTTGTTTTTTTGAGACAGGGTCTCGCTGTGCAGTTCAGGCTGGCTGTGAGCTCACTTTGATAGCCCAGGCTGGTCTCGAACTTGCACCAATCCTCCTGCCTCAGCCTCCCAAGTGCTGGGATTACAGGCGTGCGCCACCACACCCGGCGACCTTCTTATCCATAAATAATTTGTGGTCTTCTCCTGTGGTGAGACAAGGTTTCCCTGTGTAGTCCAGGCTTGCCTTGGTCTCTGTGGTTTTTGTTCCTCAGCCTCCTGGGCGCTGGGATCACAGGCCTGTGCCAATCCATAGGCAACGTCAACATGATTATAATTCTGTGAAGTGAGTCATTACCTTGTGTGTTCTACACATTGGATCTAGGGTTAGGACTCCAGGCCTATTCAGAGAGCAAAAATATGACAAAGGCAAATTGATTTTTAATTTTTATTGATCTGTTGTCTAAATTTGTGTCACTTTGTGTTCATGTATATGAGAGAAAGTGTGTGTCTAGTTGTGATTGTGGTACTGGAGATTAAACCACAGGGTTTTGTACTGAGCTACATCCTGAGGCTTTTTTAGTTTTTATTTTGAGATAAATCTTGCAAGGTTGCCCTGCCTGGATTTGAACTTGAGATCCTCATGCCTCAGCCTCCCAGAGTGCTGGAATTATAGGCATGCACCTCTATGCCCAACAAATGAGACCTGTCTCAAAAAACAACAACAACAAAAAGTTGTTCTAAAGGTAGTAGGGGGATCATTTATTTATTTGTACCAGGAATCAAACTCATAACCTCACACTTGCCAGGCAGGCACTGTGCTGCTGAGCTACATCCCCAACCCCTTCTTTTTTTTTTTTTTTTTTTTTAATTTAATTTAATTTTTCTTAAACCTCATTTATTTGTGTTATGGCTGGCTCAGCTTGCCCTGGGGGTGGGGCTGGTGCAGCATGTTGTGCTGGGGATTGAACCTTGGTCCCTGATGTTGCCTAAACTTTCCCATGCAGGTGCTTTAGACAGCTGAGCCATCTTACCAGCCCCTCAGCCCTTAAATCTTAAATGTATTTCTTTCAACAGATTTTTCTGTACTTTTGAATGGCTTTCCTGTTTCCAAGAAAGGTCTTTTTTTGTCATT
>PVKN010016478.1:0-17879 GCA_004027915.1 Capromys pilorides | reverse complement strand
GTCAGAGTGACTGAGCACAGAGACGTTTTAAAGGGGCTGAGGAAGGAGTTAAGACTTCACTTCCTCGGAGAAGCTTCAGTCTTCGCATTTGGCCTGGACTTCATCGTCTGGCTTGCAGCACAGACTCTCCAGCCTCCAGCTTGGATCTTTCGCCATCCGTCGCAGACTCTTCAGCGTCCATCACAGACACTTCAGTCTTCTATTGCAGACCTATCAGCCGATGGATAGATTTACACGGAGCACTGCATTGAGTTTCAGACCTCAGGACTGAATTCTCCAGTCCGGAGCGTGCAGACACCCTCTGCACGCTTCCTCATCTGACTCTGTGGCTGACTATTGTAAGCCAATTTTGTACTCCTTATATACTGTATATTTTGTGTTAATATCTGTTCCTTATATCTTTCTGTTCCTCTAAGTAAAACCCTGACCAACACAGGGAGCATTATGCTAGGGAGAGGCCTGAGCTTGGGAGTCACCCCCTTCTTCTGCTGGCTGCAGCCATCACTGAGATGCTGTCCAGTCTTCTGGACACAGAAGTAAGAGGGAGTGTCGGTGAGCTCTGGCAGGGCACACCCTTCCTGGCCTGGTTGTGTTTCCTCCCTTGTAGTAAAGCATGATTGCTGAGAAATTTCCTTCTGAAAGAAAATCAACAGTATCCACTCAGAAGGAGAAGGTGGGAACCTGGGCTTTAACTCTTGAGAGCTCAGGAGCATTTGGACCCCTGGATGTCCCCACCCAAGAACAACTACTCCTCAGGTCAGAGAATCCTCACTGAGGCCAGATCCTACCCACAGCTGACAGGGACGGTGACATTCATGGGCAGCCAGGAGCCCAGATTTTTTAAGTAAGGGTAACACCTGTGTATTAGAAATCAGAATAAGTCCATCAGGCAAGGCCGCCCGCAATCAGCTTGTGGCCAAGAGAAGAGCTAGCAGGAGGCCTTCTAAGTCCCGGACATGTGAGCTGAGGTGCTGCAGCCGTGGGGACAGACCTGGGGTACAGGTGAGGGTGAGGCCCGCACCTCCCAGGCTGGACCTGGCCTTTGGCTCTGGGAAGAGGACGGTAACAAAGAAGAAAGGCCCCTTTCACCAGCATCACAGCGGCAGCGTCCTTTCCAGGTACAGGTCGCCACAGCTGACACACCGTAACTGCCACTGTTGAGGGAGGAGAGGTTTGTTCCAGCTCCCAGCTCGCAGACGCCCCATCTGAGGAAGCTGGCTCCAAGGTTGAACAGTACAGGGGAGGGCCACACAGAGCAGACACAGCCCGTGGCAGGGCAGAGGGGCGCCACGGAGGAGAAACAGCCCACAGTGTGGTGGCAGGAGCACTGAGGCTGCCTTCCTCTGCCCCTTTCTTCCACCCAGGCCACAAATCTACTCACTGTTGCCACCCACAGCTAAGGTGGGGCTTCCATGACTGGCACCAGAACCATAGAAACCAATCCAGCTACCAGACACCCGTTACCCGGTATCACACGTCCTAACCTGTGTTAGGATGGGTCACGTGTGTCCCACCCAAGATCCAACCACCTCCACAGAAGCCCACCTATGTGATGCAGGCTTGAGGGGACATCGGGATCCAAGCTGTGATAACAGCGCTGCTCAGACATCAGACTCTTGCCAGGCCTGGTGCTGCCTGGAAGCATCCACCGTTACGGTAGCTACTCTAAGCAAAGCAGGCCTCCTGGGTGGTCGTATCCCACCCTGACCCTGGCCATGTGAGCAAGCTTGGCTCACAGGGTGCAAACAAGAGGTACAGCTTGGGGCTGGATGAGTGGCAGCACCAGCATAAACTCCAGGACACCGTGGATCTCAGCCCTGCTTGGGTCAGCGTTCTATACAGGAGCAGAATCAACAGCCCATCGGGGTGTAACTGCTCGGCAAGGGGATGGGTTAGGACTATAGGATCAAAGGTGAGGGAATTCCAGAGCTGCGCCACCTGGAGAACAGAGGCCACAGTGCAAGAGGGATGGGAGGATGCAGCACCAGCCCAAGACCAAAGGCCAGGCCAGGACGCTCCCGGTGGAGAGAAACATGTGAGTCTGCATCGGGAGCGAAGGAGACTGGGACCCAGAGACCAGTGTCCAGAGCCAGGGCGCACCTGCCTGGGAGGCCCGGGCTCCTCAGCGCGTCCCGTGTCCCTTTCCTTGGGCTGTCCATCCATCCAGGTTGCAAGTCTGTTACTTGGAGTGACCCATACCTGGGCTGGATCTCTCCCTGCTAGCTTGCTGTCCAACATGCCAGTCATCTACAAACACATGCAGAATGGCACTTTGTGAATCTGCTGGGCAGTTCCTAGTCTACGCCACTTGACCCGGCATGGTGGGCAGTCATGGCCCTCAGTGACCGGCCAGTGGGCAGCCCCAGTGGGGAGACAGAAAAGCCAGGCAACTCTGAGAAGTGACGGGAGAGCTGTAGTTGGAGCTTCTAGACCTCAAGGTGATTTGTTCCATGGCCGTGGACCACCAGACCACTGGACAATCTAATTCCATTCCACCGTGGCCTAGTTTTTATATTGGTTTGGCCCCTCTCAGTATCGGGGTATCTCGTCAGACGCCGTCCTTCACAGTTGCTTCTGCGAAGGGATCTCTCTGGAACAGATTCGTGTTTGAGTCAGCAGGTATGAGTGAAGACGGCCATGGCTCCCAGAGGCGGGGACACTGGCGTGGGTGGAACTGTGGTCACCTAGGAACCAGGGGATGGAGAGAAAGAGGTGTGTGCTGGGTGCTTCCACTGGCTGGCTGGACACGGCAAGGGGGCAGGGAGGCAGAACCCAAGTGGCTTTCATTGCTCCAGCAGGAGAGACAGGATGGGAAACAGTGCCTGGTATTTAGTAAGAAAAGAAGCACGGCTATAAGGAAAATGGAATGCAGCCTGATTTGAACTGAGAAAGCTGTGTTTAGAGAGCTTCGTGTCTGTCCAGCCTGCTTCCTCTGACAAATTCCCAGCATCCTCTGCACGGGCCGCCGAGCACCCTCTTCTCAGGCCCCACGTCTCCCAGTTCCGACCTCTCTACCACATCATGACCTCTCTCTTTAAAGCACTAGAGGGGAAAAGACCACACTCCAGTGCTGGGCCTGTGACGCTCAAAACCCTTTGGCCTCTGTCCCGCTTGGGGACCTATCTTTACCACCCAGGAGAACGATTCCCAGCATGCCAGGGCTCCAGAAGTAGCCGGAGAGAGGGTCCCCTTGCATGTGTGTTTTGTCACCTGTGCCTATGACTAACATTGCCTGTGGTCCATTAGCCAAACCAGACACCCACCAAAGCAGGGCCACGGGAGGAGGCAGAGACGTTGCCCCCTGGTTGGAACAGGAAGCCTCCTGCCCATGGGTGAGTGCCTGTGGCCCAGGACGGGAAGGATGTGTGAGTGGCCCTCTCTGCCACCCGCAACCCCACGCATACAAGAGCTTGCCAAGCAGCCCAAAGGGTGTTTGAGAATCATTTTAACCTCCCCCACTTCCCAGCCTTTTCAAGACTTTGTTCCAACGTCACCTCCAGGTGGCTGGTGCTGTTTGTCACGGCAAATGCTCTCCGTCTGCCTGCCCTGATTTTCTCTCCACACCAGTCACCAGTTGCCAACACAGGGTGCTGATCTATCCGGGGGGCTGGGCAGTGCCTCTCACGGCCTTTGGTGCAAGGCACACCCCTTGGGAAGAGCACCTTCTTGTTTGATTTTCTGAGGCCCGTGGGCCCCTGTGGGACCGTAGCTCCGGAAGCGCTCGCAGAGCCTTCAGTAACCATCTCACTATTTTTAAATGAATGAATGCAGCAGCTTTGGAAACTCGGGCCGGGGAGTGAGGTCCTCTTAGCCGGAACTGCTCCTGCTCCGTCAGTGTTTAACACCCTCTGTCCTTTTGTCCCACTAATCCCTCATTTCCGGCCTCCTTTGTCTTACCAAGTCTGGTTTTGGCAGCCTGGTACCTTCAGGACTGACAGCTCCGGTGTGGTGAGGAATTTCTGGGCCATGCGCCCCATGGACAAGAAGGTTTTGGTCAGAACGTTGGTTGGAACAGCCAGGGCTGGCCCACACCACACCTTCACATGCTCTTGGCGGGACCATGCCCAGATCACAGCCCCTGTAACCACATCCCTGTGCCTGGCATCGCGTTTCCTCACAGCTGTGGCTGGGCGATGCCCAAGGCACTGTCCAAGCAGAGGCTCCTGCAGTTCTGGGTGGCAGAGGCTGCCATCAGAGAGTGGGTGCGACAGTACCCCCAAGGTGCCACCCTGCCGGCTCCCAAGTGCAGTCGGGAGCCCCAGTCCCATGCTCCCCCACCCAGAAGCTCAGCTTCGGATACTTTCTTGAGCAAATGGAAGATTTCTGAAGTTGCCAGGAGCCGCAGTACAGGTCCCAGAGATTGCCCATGGCAGCGTGGGGGGGCGGGGAGGGGCTGCTTCTCTATTCTTCCAGGAAGCATGCGGGAAGCGAGAGAGAGCCGGAGGGAGCAACCCAGAATGGGGGGATTTCACCCACCATCTATGCACTGAGCTCCCTAGTGTGGGACAAGCAGAGAAGCCAGGCCTTGGGGTGTGGCATCTCCTCGCTTTTGCAGCCACTCTGTGCCCTCTTGGTGGGCACATTGCCCAGCCCAAGGAATGGCAGCCGGGTCCTTAGCCGGGAGGGAGAAGGACCCTGTCAGACCGTGTTGGGGGCCCTGAGACAGCTCCAGCACAAGGTGGTGCCATCCTGGGAGCTGCCAGCTGTGGAAGCCTCTGCAGGATGTCCACCCACGGCCTGCCCCAGGTGAGACCAGCTCCACTAGCTCTGGACAGATTTTGTACCTGGGAACAACGGGTTTTGAAAGCTAAGGACCCAGCCTCATTAATCTTCAGGAAAGTGCACGTGAAAGCCTCCTGAAGTGTGACCCCAAGACCACAGGTGCCGGTGAGGAGAGGGAGCCCTTGGGTACCTGGGGGACTGAAATGGAAGCAGCCGCAGGGCGCATCCCCTGACAAGTGGGCAAAGATAGTGTGAGGCGATTCACACTGGGACAGTGAGACACTTGCCACGGGGTGAAGCCCTCTTGAAGCCCCTGAAGGGCAGTCTGCTGAGTGACACAAGCCAGACACTGTGCTGAGATGCCGCGGGACCTCATATGTATCTGGACCCTAAAAAGCCGAACTTTCTCAGAAGCAGAGCAGAGCACGGTTACCAGGGGCTGCAGAAAGGAGGGGATGCTTTTCAAAGGGTGTAAAACTCCAGCTGGGAGGCGTTCCAGAGCTGCACTGAGCACCGTGGCCGATTCAGTGGGCAGCGTGCTGCATTCCTGAAAATCACCCCAAGAGTGCACTGAGGTCTTGCCGAGCCACAGGGCAGGAGCTGAAGCCACGCCCGCAGCTCTCTGGGGCCACCCCGCCCCGCCTACAGCTCTCGGGGCTGCAGCCCCGCATGCTGCTTGCGTTTCACAGCACCAGGCAGGGCATGGGACACAAGCACAGCCTGGCACCTTCAAAACCGAACAACTAACTTTGAAAACAGACAGCATGAAAAAATCTAAAGAAGCTAATGACAAAGACATAGGAAGACCAAGCGCCTTTGCCTTGGGGACCACAGTGGACCCTGGCCTCCAAGGCAGCTGGGCCGTGGGCAGTGAGTGAGGCAGGCTCCCCTTATTACGGATTCACAAGCGTAGCCACGTGTGGCCACAGCTCAGCCCCTGAGTGGGAGGTGGTGGCCTGTGAATCCTCCACAGAAGGGACATTATCCAGACAAAGGGAGGCAGAGGGACCTGGGGAGGAGGAGAGGACAGAGGGGCCCGGAAGGAGTAGAAATCTTAGGGAAGCCGGCAGAGTCCAGGGCCCTGCCCTGCAGCCAGGAATCCGGGGAAGGAAGGAAGCGGACTGGGTGCCTCAGAAAAGCCTGCGGGATAGGGGCTGCCTGGGTGTGGACCAGCAATCGCTGGTCGTCAGGGAAGGGCCTTGTCCACCTGAGATGCAGCACCACGTCCAGGCATGCGAGACGTCACACCTGTGTCTCAGAGGACGTTTTCCATGAAGCAGTCAGCTTGGAGATGTCTGCAGGAGTCGAACCTCACTCGCCTGCTCCCCGCAAACGCGCCCTCGGCCGCTCGGCCTGCCCTCCGCGCTGTGACCACACCTACATCTGCCCTCTGGAGCCCAGATGCTGCCCCAGGCCGCCGCATCTTTTATTTATCTGCAGTTTGTGTCTGGTGAGAGTGTTTGGGAGCAGCCTGCCAGCCCCGCCTCACCTCTGTGCTGCGTGGAGGAGCTCTAACTGGGGAAGGACCCCCAGAGAATTTACGATTATGGATGAAGAAGGCGGAGCACCGCACACCCAGTGAGGAGCTGGCCGTGGTCCAGTGGGGCAGCTGTGTCTGCGTGTGACAGAGGACGCGCTGTGGGGTCTTATTCCAGGAACAACAGTGTGTTGTCCAAGGTAGCAAAGGCAGGATTGTGTCTGCTTTGCTTGGCAGAAGGTTATGAGGGCGTGTTGTAAGAAAAGCAACAGGGAGAGATGTGGTGTTAAACAGACTCGTCGTCCCGAGGAAGAATCTTGAGAAGACACATGGTGGAAAATGCATCAGTTCCTCCACCACCATGCTTCCCCGCCTCTAGATGGTAGAAATACAGAAGTGAGTACAAAACAGACAAGAGAACTTGCGCTGCATTCTCAGAAGGGAATGCGTCATTCATAATAGGATCAAGCAAATAACCACAGACCACGGACTATAAACGTTGGTATAAGGCCTCATGCTCCAATCTGCAGAGCATCGAGCTGAGAATTACCAGGTTTGCGTGAGTTCCAGCCCGGCTTCTTAAGCACACCCTTGTTCTCACGGTCATGCGGTGGCTGCCATAGCTCCAGCACCAGCATCATCACATAACTGTGTCTCACAGTGAAGGTTTCTTTCTGACTGCAGTGAATTTCTCACCGCTGGTCAACCGACTAAACCCAGCTGAATTAAAGTAGTGTGGTGCTGGGTGCGGGAGACACACCTGAGGGTTGTCGCAGCAGCATAAAGGCAGAACTGGAGACGCTGCCAGAACGCTGTTAGGGAGGCTGTGTGGAGAAGTCGTTGGAGCTGCTGGAAGCCGCTAGTTCTCTTGGGCTGTGCTGCAGGAGGCCCCGTCGTGCTGGCTGTCCTGGTGATCCCTGGAGGAGCTCTGGTCCTCACCTTGAGCACCGCTTCCTGGCTCTGGAGGGGAAGCTTGTGCGCTGCTCGGCCTCCTGGAGAAGCTTGGCGTGTTGGCCTTCCTGCTGGAAGCTCAGCTCTCCTTACCACGGGAGGAGCTCAGGACCTCCCTGTTGCTGAGGACGGCTGTGGTCCCTTTGGGGTTCTGGTGTTACCTTGGGCATTGCTTCCTAGCTCCAGTTCAGAGCCCTCAGCCTGCTGGCACAGACCCTTCATCCCGCTGACATAGACTTCCTAGCTTCCTCCACCAACCTCTGGGCCTTTCCGGTGCAGATCTGTGAAGCAGGATCCAGGCCCTCAGCTGGATTCTTTAGTATTTAGTCTGTGGGTAGATTTCCCATGCTTGTTGTGTATGATTCCTGGGTGATTTCTTATCAACTAGTATTATAAAATGTATCCTGTACTATAGTGTTTCCATTGCAGAAACCCCAAACCATGATACTGACCACAGCAAATACTGTGTTTGAGGCTCCCAGTTCACATGACAGTGCAGGATTAGAATGCTCTCACGTGGTAGTTCACCAAGTACAGCTCCCAGGCCAGGAGTATCAGCGTCCCTGGGGGAGTCGACGGAAATGCCTGTTCTTGCCCCTGCCCCTAACCTCCCTGATCACACGCTCGGGGGCTAAGGCCCAGCAGCCCAAGTCTCATGAAGCTGCTTGGGTACCTTGCTTGTGTTCGTAAGTTTCAAAACCAGGAAAACATTGGTTGAAAAGCAGCCAGACTTGGGTGACAGCAAGCGTGACAGGAACATGGCTGATGTGACACAAGCGGGGGTCGGGGGCTAGGGCCCCGGCCCCTGCTGGGGACTTGAACTGTGGGACTTCAGGAAGAAAATGAACCTTTTCAGATTTCGCTTTTCAAATAGCGATAGGATCAGCTGCAGTTTGACAAGAGGTTTGGATAGCTTGGCTCTCAGCCTACGGGGATCCCCTGCTGGGAGACATCTGGCAACATCTGGGCCTGGGAGGGGCTGTTGTCAGCATCTGGTGGGTGGAGGACCAGGTGGGTGCATGGCCCGTGAGACCTCAGACAGCGGCCTGGAAGGCAGGCTGTGCAGTCCTAGCCCTCCATCCTCGGGCAGAGGTGGGTGGGCCCTGGAGCAGGACTCGAACTCGGGGACCCCATGGCACACCATGCTCAGCGCGGGGAGCCAGGCAAGTGCCGCTGAGGTTTGCTGTCTTCCTGTGAGATACCAGGAGGAATCCAGAACTCCAAGGGTGTTTGTGGTCCCAGCAGCAGCCACTGAGAGTGGGAGGGGTACTAGGGGCCTGGGGCTTCTTCAGAGGGTGGGAAAGGACATAGTGGCGCCAGTTATGTAACCTGTAGTGTACTCAAAATCACCTTGTGGCACAGGTCCGCGTGACAGTGGTGGTGTGCGAAATAGATCTCACTAGAGCTGCTACTAAGGAGATGCTGGTGCACAGCCTGGAGGGAAGGCTTTGTCCTCAGTGGAAACCTACGCTGTAACTCTTAGTTCCAGGGCTAACACTAAACTTCTAAAAAGAGGCCAGTTCTCCAAGAATGACCACAAATTTCTCCTGAGTAACTGAGTTCTTCATTAATGCCCAGTGATTACCACTGTGATGTCCACCTTTTGCAAAATCTGAACTGTTTCGGAGAACATCAGCGAAGACTGGAAGAAAAAGACTTCCTCCAAAATCTGTTGTTTGGGAGGATTCACCTATCCATCTGCAAAACTCTTTTAAGCAGCAACAATTACTATTTCTTATGTTCAACAATGTCTGCCTTGGAATTATGGGTAAAAGCAGCTTACTGTGGTTTTGAAAGGCATTCTGGGTGAAAGGAAGTTCTCTGTGCTTCAGAGAGGAATTCTGGGTAAAAAGTTCTCTGTGCTTCAGAGAGGCATTCTGGGTAAAAGGAAGTTCTTCACAACTTCTAATGCTCCCCTACCTTAGGAACACATCCCAAGAACCTTGGTAAATGGCTCTTTGAATTTAAAATCAGTCTGCACAAGTGTGGAAGGGGTGTAATAGCCTCTGGCAGACCTGTGAGGTCTGGCATTGTGCATGGCGGGGTTCATGGCGCCTGGTATGTGTGATGGTTTGGGCTTTGAAGAGGAAACTTAGACTTGAGAGACAAGGAGGAAAGGCAAAGTGCACCCCATTTTTCGTGTTTCCCCACAGATGTGCAGGGACCAGTGAGTGACTACTGGGGAGAAGTCTGCCTCCTGAGGCTGGCGTAGTGCACAGAGGGCAGCCCTGTTCTCTGTGGCCAGATGAACACCTAGGCACACCGTCTGGGGCTACATGAGGCTGTGTGGGGAACTCGGGGGTGGGTGGCAGAGACCCTGGAGGAAGACAAACCCTGTCCTCTTGCTAGAGAGGAGTTGACAGCTGCCCCCCCCCCCCCCGAGCTGCTGAGCTCCAAGGGCTGAGACATGGCGACACCCCCGGGCCAAGCAAGTCTGCTGACCGGGAAGCCGGCATAGATCATACAATGGGTGTCCACCAGGATGGCAGCCACACAGTGGCAGCGCTGTGTCTCTGTGGACAAGTGTTGCAAATGCTCCTTTTCCATGTCCAAGAATGGCCCCCCAGGTCCTGTTAGCCCAGCCCCAAGTCTGTGACAGCCGGGAGGGCCAGCAGGCGACCTCTTCCACGTGAAGCCCAACTTGTGTATGTACCAGTGCACGTTGAAGACGCACGAGGGTTCCATTTATCGGGGAGCGCACATATGGACACACACATCTTAGCTCTTCTTTCTTTTTTCCTTCCTCACCCCTCGCTCCTGCTCCTCCAAACTTTCTATCATCCATTTGCAAAAGTTCTCTTTATCATGTTTTTTTCCCTTCAATATTTTTCAACCCCACTTCACACATACAGTGACCTGCCTACACCTGGGGGCCACTGGGTTGGGGATGCCTGCTCCGAAGTCAGCCAGGGCCCAGGGTCTGGGGTCCTGGCTTTGGTGGCACCTTGCTGTCACATGGTGGACTCAAGGGGAGGTGACTTGCAGTGGGGATGTCAGAGTGGTGACGCCCAGGGCCCAGGTCAGCAAGGACCAGTGCAGTGGGGCCATGAGAGCCTACGTTAGCATTGCTTTGAGTCCGGACATCCTCCGTGCCGGCCGTTCTGACACCACACAGATTGCCACGGAGTTGGGTGGCAGAAGTGCTACTTTATTTTCCCAGCGGATTAGCACTGAATCCCACAGCCTAGACCGAGACAAGCAGCGTAGGTCTGGCAAGCATCCCTCCTGGCTGGCACAAGCTGCCCTCCCCTTGTCCTCACAGCCACTCAGCTGCGTGTGCCGCGTGAGTTCCCTGGTGTCCTCCAGGAGGTCGTCCACGCTGTGGGGTGGAGACGCCGCCCTCTTCCACCTAACAAGATGACTCGTTTAGGGAGGGAAATGAGGCCGCCGCTTGCTGGCCTTGTCACTCCGCTTTGCAAGGGTCCTCTAGCTGCAGGCACAGCTGGGCACAGAGCTGCGGGTGCCGCCACAGGAAGGAGTCTCTTCTCCGGGTCCCCTCTGTCGGCCTCCTCTCAAGCCAGGTGAGCGTCGGTGGACTCCCTCACGTGGCCGGCCCTGGTGGCAGCACCACGGAGAGAGACGTCCCTCTGCCCACTGTGCACAGTCCCAGATCTGAGTCTGATTGGGTCCTTGGGGAACCCCCGCCCATCTCTGAACCAATCAACACACCCAGTTAGAATGGCGTCCACTGATTGTCTGGACCTGGGCCCCCCACGCTCCTGCTTGAAACAGCTCAGCACCTTGGACCACGCGGCCTGAGTGGTGACTCTCAAGGAAAAGGAAAATTCTATAAGAAACAGAAGAGGGCAAAGACATGGGGCGGCGGAGGCTGCCGATGGCCCCGTCCTGCAGGAGCACAGCCCCCGGGGCGCATCACTTGGTTGCACCCCCTTCAGCCCTCCCACCCAGCACTTCCGCCCTGTTCTTCCGGTGGTGGCCAGCTGTCCGGCTTAGCCCCCGCTCATCCGTCCCCTCCCCTCAGCCTGCATCTCGGCTCTCCCTCGTCGGGGACACTGAGTCCGGGTGGAGAGGCCACGCCCGCCTGGCGCCTGCGCCCGCCGCAGCTCCACCCGTGCAGATGATGGCTTCCTCCGCTGGCGTCCCCGCTGCCCCAGCCTCTGGATGCCAGCTTCCGAGGGGCCCATCAGAGTCTCCTGTCTCGGTGACACATCCTGTCCCCCTTCTGCAGTCGCTGCGCACTGGCCACTGCCCCCCGCCTGGGACACAGATCATCCCGAGGCTCCCGCCCCGCTTCCTGGACCCTCACAGCACCCCACCCCCCACCCCCACGTTGGGGGAGGGCGCTTGCACGGGTGCGGTGCGCTCTGGACCCCATCCACGTCCCCTGGTGATGCCCTGGTATGAAACGACAGGTGCTTCAACGCCGTCAGCGACCATCCACTCTGCCGTGTACCAGCTCGGTTATGGATAGAAACCCGACATTCAAGATGTCGTCGGAAACTGCGTGGACCGGGGACTCCCAAGAGGCCACTGTCCCCAGCTACTTCAGGAGCAAGGAGTCCTCTTGATTCTTCCTTAACTTTACCTCCAGCCTCCTGAAACACACATCACACACACACACACACACACACACACACAGAAATGTAAATATGGAGTGAGTAATTAATCTTGACGTCCAATTTTCTTGAAGCCGCCAGGGTCTCTCCCTTGAGTTTCTACCGCTCCAGTGAAACTTTTGGTCCCCAGACTCGCTCCCTCTGTGCCTTTCGATGGAACACCACCTCTCCCGCCACTGTCCCTCCCAGCAAGCTCTGGGGTCCTGCCCTGGCTGCCCCGCACACTCCTCGCGGCCCTTGCTGTGAACCGTTCGCTTCCTGGCTGCGCCCCGATCCCCGCCAGACGTTACCAGGCCATGCAACAAGCAGCTCGACAGCTGCAGAGTGAAAAGCAATTAAATTAGATATGTCATACATGTAAAACATAAGATTAATTATGATTATCTGAGAAGCCACATTATGTTCTTAATAATGATTACAACTTTAAAGTTATGTAAGCATCACAAAGACCAGATGGTTTGGGGTTTTATTTTCAGCTAACATGTCATGATCGGGGTAGAATTAATATCAGCTAATGTATTTTTATAGATTTGTATGTTTCCTTTGCGTTTGTCAAGTTTTCCACAGAAGCTGTTCGTAATGTGTTGGCATGATCTTCCCGATTCATAAAAATAGATTAATGGCTTAACCCAGATTAATCGAAGTATAAAATTTAGTGATGGAGAGGGTAGCATCAACGTATGTCTGGAGTGTTGATACCAATCTGGACGGACGAGTGTCAAGCTCAAATCTAGGCGCTTGGAGGCTGGCAAGTCTGTGGAGAAGACGAGAGGGAGAGGGGAGGGGACAGAGCAACAGCGAATCCCTGAAAATTGGATCCCATCAAACCGACACAGAGCCTGGAACATTTTTGCAATGTTTCAAAAGAAATGCGTCTGTAATACACCTGTTACAAGGACAGCAAAATAATCCCTTCGATGCCAAGCTAAAGTTCTGGTTAAGAATAAGGAAAACAGCACCACGTCATCACTGCCAGAAACATTCAGACTTCTCGTGGGTAGCATGAGGACAGAGACACAGGTGTGACGCCGCTGTGGAGATCCAGGGGCGGCAGAGGGCGCAGGCGGCTTGGGGAGGTTCCTTCCTTGGGTGCCCTTGGATGTAGAAAAGGGACTTTGTGCACGGTGGATTGTGCGGCTGTTTCGCTTTCCAGTTGCAAGGAGCCCTGATGCGCATGCTCCAGGGGCGGGGCTCCAGCACGCCTGCTGCACCTGAGTGAGGACAACACGCTGCGTGAGCACCCGAAGCGCTGCCCCTTGCGCTGAGGCCCGCACCGTGTTCCCCGCCCTTCAACACTGTGGAAGAGCAGCTACGATCCCCACACCTGAGAGGTCATCTTCAGGGACAGGGATCGCAGAAAAGTGGGGAGCACTCCGAGAGCACCACGCCCTCTTCCGACCCGTGGGCGTTCCGGACATCTGCAGCTGTCACCGGCTGCGAACCATAGCTGCCATCTCCACCGAGTTCAGAAGTTTTAAATTAAAGAAAAAAAGAAAGAACAAGAAAAAGAACAAAGTGGAAGAGAAAAATAGCTTAGGGCACCTGCCATCTGCTCCTGTGCCAGATATAGCTGTTTCGGGAGCTTGTTACAAACAACACAATCGTTCTTAGCAATAGAAGCATCACAACCATCAAGGTTAAAAATGCTCTTTTTATCTGATAAATTCGTGACGCGTGGCCAGTTGCCAAGCATGCGTGCAGGATCTGAGATCACCAAAAGTCGGAGGAGCAGTACCCTTTCTTCAGCCCCACGCGTCTCTCCTCAGGCTGGGTGCGTAAGAGCCAGCATTTGTGAGCTTGATGAATAAATCAGTGTCATCTCATCCTAGTTCCCTGACATAAACGGCACAAGTTGGGAGAGTCAATGTGTGCGGTGTCTAACAATGGGCTCGGGGTGGCATGGCCTGCTGCAGCCTGGACCTTGTGCCCTCCGAAGCGAGTGGACCTCGCCTGGCTAGCTCCATGCCTTGGCTTGAGGAATGCTCACCATGCAGCTGGGGATCCTGCCCCTCAGAGGGATGGAACGGTCACTGGCTTTAAATATGCTCACTGTGATGTCGGAAGACTGTTAGTGAAGGGGTTAGCAGGCCCCAGAGAACTCTGGGGATGGACAGGGCTCCGGGCCAGACACCGTCGTCTCCTGCCTCCCTAGTGTGTCAGTCACCTAAACACACAGGATGGTGGAGGGCACATTTCAGACTCATGCTGTGACGCCCAGAGGCACCAGGAACCGGGTCGCCCAGGACACTCGGGGACAGGCGCAGAACCCCTCCACACCCAGTCTTTCTGGTGCAGCCCTCCCCTTCCAGGGCCTCATCAGCCAGACCTGATCAGCGGGATCTGAAGGGGGCACCCCAGAGTCTGGGTGCACCCCAAGAAGCTGAGTGTGGGAGGCTGTGAAAAGCCACCATCCTCTGCTCTGGGTTCTGTTCAATGAGATCCTTCGCATTTGCTCTGGGAGGAAAGCTGTCTCAGGGAATGGGCCGGGTGCACCTTCAGGAGAGCTGTAGGGAGAGCAAGTGCACGGCCTCCATCTATCAGGATGCTCACACACGGAGTGGCTGGCCCTCCCCAGGGACAGAGCGCCGAGCCCCCGCCCATGCAGATGGCAGGACCTGCTCACCACTGATTTCCACCGACTCTGGGAGGGGTCTCAGAGGCCTGCTTTCTCCCGGAGTCCAGGACAATTTAATTCTGGGCCAGGGCTGCAGATATCCTGCCCACAGGATCCTGCTGCACTCTCCCCCCACCCACCCAGGGCAGCCCACAGCCCTCAGGGCCATGCCAGGTGCCCGCAGAGGGAGCCATGTGGAGGTGTACTGCACAGCCTGGCAGGAAGGGGCTCACTGTACACCCAAGGGGCCACCATGCCGCAAAGGCGCTGGGAGGAGGAGGCGTCAGCAGAGCCTAGAAAGTGGGGCCAGAGGGGCCTGGTGGGGACTCAGCACAGGAAGGACCCAGTCCCTAGGGACGCTGGCTCAGTGCTGGGAGAAAGAGGGGAGAAGCCCCCCAACCCCCAGCTGCAGCCTCCCCTGCCGTGTGCCGAGCCTCCTGCAGCCCACGAGGGCAGAAGGCTTGCAAAGCCTGACCCTGGGTGGAGCCGGAGCAGCAGAGAGTGGGCAAAGGTGCAAGCAGCAGCCCTGGGCCCTGGGAAGTGGTGCCCGTGGCCTCCTCCAGGACATGGCGGGTGCTTCCCAGGCTGTTCCCGAATGCCCTCCGTCTGGGATCCTCTCTCTCCTCCTGGCGGGCAACATATCCCGAAGAGCAGATAGAGGATTCGGAGACGCCATCAGCCAAAGCAGGAGCCTTTGGATGGGAGCCTGGGCTCCCCCAGGTCACATCGGGGGTTCAGAGCAGCTTGTTGGGGCTTCTGGCTGGCTGGACTGGGAGGCTGGGGAGCAGTGAGAGAAGCCAGCTGCCCTTCCCACCCTCAATGGCCCTGGTGGAAGGTGCTGGAGATGGGGTGGGACAGGGCCCTGCGTGGGGAAGGCCTCAGATAAAGGGCTCCCAGCGGGCGGAGCTGTGGAGAAACAGCCTCTGTGCGGCCCACCGTTGGTCCCAGCTCGGTCAGCAGAGCTGGGTGCCCGAGGGCGTCCCACCCATCCAGGGAACCCGTTGGCTGTTTGCTTGGCAGTGAGTGGGTTTAACAGTGCGCTGGCACGCAAGCTGGCACAGGGATACCCCTTCCAATGTCTAGCCAAGGTTCCAGAGGAGCTCAGACCCATGGGGAGCCAGGTCTAGGAAGCCCTGCAACACCTGAGCCACACCAAACTGGGGTGCAGGATACCCAGAGGGCCCGGGAGGCTGCAGAGGTGGGGGGGGGGGGGGCTCGGGGGTGCTCGGGGGCTGCGTGACTGCACCCATTTGCCAGTGGGTCCTGGGAACACTGCGTGTGTCCCAACTGTCGCTGCTGGGTGCTGTCGCATTTGTTGTTTAGTAGTATCTGACCCAGACTAGGGACAGTCCCTGCAGATGTCCCCATCTGAGGGACTGCTGGCCTCCCGCCTAGGGAAGCCTTTAACTAAACCACTGGAGGTGTCAGCCCCAGCTCAGCCAAGGGTACAGCCCACACTGTGCCCACGGGTGCCCCTATCCCTTGTTGCTGACGTGTCCCCAGCGTGGCCCCCGTGGAGCAGGGCGAAGGCTCCATAAACACTCCACTTCTGTCTCCTCTGAATGTTAGGTGGAGGAAGGGCACAAATAATTTGTAAAGCAATAGTAATACATTTAAGTATTTTTTATTAAAAGTTATAAAACTAGAAAGTGAATTTCCATTGCTTCTTGGCCTTCTGGCTAGGATCAAGCATAAAAAGGAGTCGTCAACATCATTTACAAAGTTTGCAAAATATTTGCTGTAATAGAGACCCGCCAGGGCCAGGCATAGGCGTGGTCCTTTGTCCCCCTGAGCTGTGCTAGAGTTCTGCACCTGTGGATCCCTGCAGCCCAAGGGGTGACCTCCCTTGGGTCAGCTCTTGAAGCACGAAGGCCACCCCTGCACACAGTCAGCCTGTAGGGCCACCTCTGTCCTGTCGGCCGCCAACCTGGCAGCCCCGAAGGGATGCTGGGCCTTGCAGAGCTTATGGGTATGGGCAGCTGGGTGTGGGGCTGACTCCCAGGTGCTGATCCAAGAGAGCAAAACCAAAAAGAACACTTCTGCCTTCCGCTCTGGAGCGAATCTGGGGTTGGTTCAGGCAAAGGAGGGCTGGGCAGCAGATGAGCGGGAACCGCGTCCTGAGCGCTGTCCTTCCCAGGGGAGGGGGGACGGCCTTGCACTCACACTCGCATGCGCCATGCCATGCTCAGGAAGGAGCCGGGAGCTGCAGCCCCAATGCCAACCAAGGGAGGGTGAACTTTAACTACGGCATCTGCCACGGTGTCCCGCCCGAGTCCCTTGCTTTCCAGCCCTGCACGGTCACCCAAGTCCAGCAAGCTGGCAGCCTCTTGTTTCCGTCCAGAGCCCCACTTTTGTCTGGGGACCAGAAATCCCCGGCTCTTTAGGGGGCAGCATTTCCTTCGGGCGTCAGGTGAGGCATTGCAGGCAGCTGACGCGAGAATCAGCACTTCGGAAAACTGGCTGAGTTTGGCTGCAGACTAAGGGCACTTCTGGGTCTCCTCGGTGCGCATGCGCCAAGCTCTCCCTTCCCAACCTCTCTGCCTCAATTAACTTTTTGAGGTTATTAGGGTTCGGCTCCGTTGACTCTATTTTGATTCTGGTGGAGTGAGGGCTGGGGAGCCAGGCTGGGGAGTATGGACCATGGCAGCACCCTTTAGGGGCCATGTGGCCTTTGGCCAGCTGTCACTCTCCCTGGGCTTCTGTTTCCCCTCTGTACCTGTTGGCTGTTCCAATCCTGGAACGAAATACCCATCTCTGATAGCTTAAAGCTGGGGAGTTCACTTAGTGCCAGGCTCCCAACGCCTCAGTCTATGGCCAGCCGGCTGCAAAACAGGTGCACCTAGGTGAAGCGAGGTGACAGCCCCGCCCTCTCTGGGCACTGGGAAGCGGACCTCGGAACACACGGAAAGGGCGTGCGCAAGGGCGGAGCTCCCCAGGCCACGCCTCCAGGACCCGCCCTCACATGCCATGGATCCCCAGAAAGCTCCAAAGCCAGCCAAGCTGAGATCGTGTGGGATGCCTTGGGCATCCAGCGTCAGGTGGGCTGGACAGAGAGCCACGTGGCAGACCCGGGAGTGCCTGTCCCCAGGCCCGCAGGTGCCTTGCCTGCTTTCCTGAGGGAAGGAAGTGTGAGTAATTAAAGTGTGCTCACATGGGGGCAGGGAGGTGATGTAATGACACTTGTCATCTTCCAAGATCGCCTGGCAGCCACAGCAGATATGCATCTGACAAACTGAAGTGACACACAGAGAAGCCAGTGGGGTGCTGTTATGACAACCCAGAGGAGACCAGAAGCTGGGTCCTGGGGGGTCTCAGGGCTGGGGCCAGCGCTGGACAGGAGTGGGGTAGGTGGGATTGGGTAATCCGAAGAGCGAGGGGCAGCAGTGTGCTGCGGTGGGGAGAGAAGGGGACCAGGCGTGAGGGACGCAGAAGGGCCAGGTGCCACGTGCTGGGGTGTGGTGACGCTAGTGTCCTGGCCCTGGAAAGATGGGCAGGGATAGATCATCACTGTTCCCACTACACACACACACACACACAC